>OMNN01104155.1:0-20888 GCA_900302755.1 Chromis chromis | reverse complement strand
ATTGCAACGCCAGGCCCTTTTTTTTTGCCAAGAGTGATTTTTTTTTTTTTTTTTTTTTAAAGATGTCTCATTAGAAAGGAGGGATTATAAGTAGGTGTGGAGGAGCTCGATGGAGGGATGAATGAGGTGGACAGATAGCAGGGATGATGAAATAGATGTGAAGGAGTTTTGAAACATGCATAAAAAGCCTCAACAGTTAAACTAATTGTATATATATGTGAGCTGTATTGTATTATAAACAGCATCCTGCACTTTATTTTTTCCAGCCTTGCCTCGTTTTTGGAGCAAATTGCACACCCATGTCCCCCCTCCTCGGTCTCTTCTGTCTCCATGCTCTTTCTCTCATTTTCAAAAATCTCTTAGTCTCTCTTCTGTGCTGTTCAATCAGACTGTTGTGTAGCTGAACAGCCTCTTGACTGGCGCTGCTGAATAATGTTGTCCCTCTTCATTTCAATTAGCGGACCTCTTTGCCTTCCAACCCTAATCACTCCATTCCTCCTCCCTCCATCACTCTCATGTTCCTGTCTCCCAGGAGCCGAACTCAAGGTCATATCATTTGCTGTTTGTTTTTTTTCCTTCTCTTTTTCCGCCCCCAAGTTGTTGGTCTTTTTGGGGCGTATTCCGCATATCTGCTTGTCTAATTGATTAGAGGAGAAAACACTTCAGAAATTACACCTGTTCACTCTCAATCTGTCTCTCGAACGCTCTATCTGTCTCTTTCTCACTCACTCACTCTGCCCCCTGCCTCCCCCACGGTTGCCCTATCTGCTTTGACCTCTGTGTGATTGACATGGTAATTACCCAATCAACAGATTGATGGCAGCGCTGTCACAATAGAGGGGATTGAAGTGGTCTCTCCCACTCCCCCTTCTCTTAGTTTCTCGCTCTCTTGCTTCCTTTCCCCATCTCTTTCCCTGTACTTCTCTCGTTATCACTCCATCAGACGCACTCATCCTCCTTGTGCTTTTGTTTGTTGCGAGGGGGGAGAAAGAGCAAGAAAAGGATGACATGAGACGAAGAGAGTGAGCTGTAGGGGGAAAAAAAGAGGGGAGGGGGGGTCTCTAATGTTGTTGCCATATTTCTGCTAAATTGCCCAGCTGGGGGGCGAGGTCATCGGAGGGGTGTGAGAGCTGACAGCATGACATCAGAAAGAAGACGGTGAGGACGGAAGGAGAAGAAGTAAGGAGAAGGGAGAAGATGAGGAGGAAAGGGAAATGAGAGAATCGGAAATGAGAGCAGGTTAAAGCAGGGTTGGGGCGGACAAAAGAGGGAGAGAGCAGGAGAAGTTGGAGGGCACGAGGGGAGCTGAGCAGAGAGGGTAAAGATCAGTCGAGTCCTTTTATCTGTTGCATTGCTTCCCCTCTAAAAGCCTGTCCAGAGAGACATTAGCCCCTCGCCGACAGGTGTTTGAGAGCGCACCTGATTGTGTGAGAATGATGTATTGGGGCCAAAAGGCTTCATCACCCACAGTTGTGCTGTCATGAATTCAAAGGCCTGTATTGTTGAGGTGGGTCATAGTGCTTGAATAGGAGGTCACAGGGTTAACACCCCATGATACACTCTATTCTCTACCGACACAATCCTGTACATGACTGATTGGACAGACCTGGCATCTAACTCGCTCTCTGCTCTCCCTCTGTGTGTGTGTGTGTGTGTTTGTGTGCAGTAACGACGTACCCGGAGCTCTCGAAGCGGCGCTGGAGTGCCAGAAGCGCTACAACCACCTGCCTCGCATCCACGACATCATTGTTGCCCTGGTGGAGAGAGGAGACACCGATTTACTGCAGAAAGGTTACACATTTATCTAAGTAGACATAACACCCTGTCAGCTTTTTGTCTGATCATTAATCTTAACAATTAATCATATAACAGAACGGTAATTGACCATTTTTAGCATTTTGAAAGTCGTATTTGCTGGTTCCAGCTTCCCAAACATGATTTGCTGGTTTTCTCTAGTTATTTGTATTAGGTTTTCTTTGGATTACAACTTAAAGAAATAACTTTGAGGTTTGGAAAAATGTCTCAAGGTTATTTTTTTTGTCTGTCTTACAACATTTTAAAGACTAAACCCTTCTTCAAAAAATATCTGATACATTAACCCTCTGAACCTTAAGCAGTTTCGAAGCATTTTCTGCTCCTTTCACATTTTTTCTCCCTGTGGGCACATTTTTCACTGCAATAAAAACTCCTGCACCTTTATACCATTATCTTGAAGGAGAGCTTACTTTGACTGAGAAGAATGGAGCAGGTATAGTATGTTGCCTTTGAACATTTTTGCAGCGAAGTCCAGTTCCTGTCCATTTTTATCACAGGCAACTGAGACATTTGTCCAAATTTGACTTGCTTGGCTTTTGTAATGTAAAAATCTGCTTTTTAATATTCTTTCCAACTTTATTTATTGAATCTATCCTTCTGGGTAACGGTAAATCCGGAGACCCACAGTTTATTTCTTGGCTATCCATTCCAACAAAGTTAAAACCACTTGTAACTGCAAGATTTGCATTGGATCCTACAAAAAGCAGAGGATCACAATCTCAGTGTTCTCCCTAGAGTGATGATTTTTAAAAATGCACAAACATTGCACCCCATTACAGGCTTGTAATGTCCAAATGGCCTCATTAGAGTTCAGAATAGCAGTGCACTCCGTCAGTCTTTCTCACAGACATATTCTAATTTTTCCCCACTCCAGCTCAGCTTGATCCAACTTCTCCTGATTGACTCTAACCTTTCATTATTCATTTGTCTGTGTGCCCAAAGTGCCCATTCAGTCTTTGCATTAAACACACATCTAACAAGTGCCAACAATTCCAAGAGTGCATAAGAGGAGCAGAGAGTGAGGAAGGTTCAGGCCAGGGTCGCGGTGAAGCACGTCAGCCAATCACATTTAGAACAGCTTTCCTGCATGTCGACAGCGGTGCAGTGAAAAGGTCAAGTTCAATGTGCTGCAGGGGCAAGTGGGTCTGGAGTGCGTAAAGGTTGAATCTGTGCAGCGGAGCACCTCTCCACCTTCTTCTCCTCCCCTCCCTCCCCTTTCATTCCCTCACACCCCAAAAGGTGACAAACCCTCGGAGTCAGTCGCTGCACCCTCAAAAACAAAGTAACTTTTATCATTGTTTGACAGAACGTACAAACCAGCACCAACCAGTGAATCTTAAAAATAACAAATTATTGGGTCTCCCACTCCATCATATAAAACAGAAGAGTGATGACTTGTGACATAAACCTTGAGTCACACTAAACCTGGCGGCTCTGTGAGTACATGCTGAGTGCCGCAGCCTGCCGCACCAAGGCTCGCTCCTGTGGACCCATGCTGCTGCAGAGCAGGGATAGTCTAAAAATTCACCTTAAAATACACCTTCTGAAATAAAAACAGAAATGTACTCAAACCACAAACTTCCAGCAGACTGACCTTCAGTCGTCCAAAATGCACTAAAAGCATGACACGGCTTGTCAAAAGATCTTCACTCACATTTCTGACCTTGGTTTTAGTTCAAGCATCAACAGAAAAATAAAACGAGGGGCTTTGTGAGGTTCTGGCAGCCATAGCAACCGCTGAGCTATTTTCAAATAAGAAGAGAGCATGAAACATGCTTTTAACCTGGAAATGTCTGCAGGAGCCGGAGAATTAAAGGGTGCTATAATGAGCTGACCTGGTTCAGTCTTCAACCTCAGATTTGGAAAAAAATAGGATACGCATATACATACAAATTAAATCTAGTCGTCTGCAAACTTGACCACTTTCAATCTAGACCATGAATGAATTTCCGAGTGATTACAGTCCAAAAAGCACCACATTGTTCTTTCATTTGACTTCAAATGAGAGCAAGTAAAAGGAGAGGGATTATTCTTTCGTCCTCTGCTTTGCTGAATATGCAGGTCCATTTGGATAACTGAAAGTTTGCAGTGTGTGAGTGTGTGCGTGTGGTACCTGTCCTGAAGCTGCTGGACAGAGATAGTACGTAACGCTGAGCAGAGCGCTTTAGCAAGTTTACCAGGAGAGCTTAGGCTTTCATGCGGGACTTGTGTGTGTTTGTTGCAGAGCAGACTTGATACGACTGCTTTGTGCCTGAGACATTGTGCCAAATAATGGAATCAGAAGGAAATGATGAAGTGTGTGGTGTGTTTGTTTACCTTGCAGGCGTTTTTATTCATGACCTTTCTCTGCTCTGTTTCCTGCCTGTCTGTCTTTCTCTTCAGCCATGGACTTTGTGAGTCAGGAGCGAGGAGAGATGATTATGCTGTACGATCTGTTCTTTGCATTCCTGCAGACAGGCCGCTACCGTGAGGCTCGTAAGATCATTGAGGTAAGCACACACACATATATACACTGACAAAGGAGCTATTATGAGAGTCAGTTTGGTGTGTCTGATACTGCTTCTTCCCAGAACTAATGTATCCTACTTTTCAAAAAGTACCTTGAGTGAAGGAGCTTGTTTACTAGACAACACAATATGAACAGATAGGTCTAGTGTGGAGTTATTTTCCAATCTTTAATCGAGTGCATGGTCTTTCAGTTTGAGAACATTATTTCTTCATTTTACGTTCAGATTTTGGAATGCCTTCTCTCTTAGATCAACCCTGCTCGAGTGCAAATCGGCTTGAAAGAGTTTGTCTGTAATAAGATATACTGCTGCTGCTTGCAATATATCTGAAGAGTCAATCCATTTCAAATCATATCTGATTTTTAGGACCATATCTGATTAGCCTGTCAGTTTTATAGTACAAAATATAGACATTTATGAAGATATTTGTAAAATTTCAGCACGATAAATTTTATTTAATTTTTTTTAAATTGCCAGTTGACTGTCTTTTAGCACATCTTTTCTCAGATTTGTGCTTTTACACTCGAATCTGTTTGAAACACGACTTCAAAAATCTCCAACAAATAGAAAGCCAGCTATGACGGTGACTAATGAAATCGTCACTGCCTCCTTGCAGGTGTGCTTGATTTACTTCCAACAGTGTCCCTTTTGGCCTGTTACTGTAAAACCAGGTTCATCCACTACCCCCCTTTAGAGCTTACTGTATGTATCCCACTTGTTTTTTAGTAGGACCTTTTACATTAGTACACAAATGGTGTCCATAATTGCGTATTTACAAGAAATAATGCACTCAAATCGAAAGACACACTCTTAATTAAAGATGGGAAAGTAGCTCTATAGTCTTATAACCAAAAAAATCTTGGTTGACTCTTTAACCATTCAATTGGTTGCGAGGAAAAAAAATCTGCATGTTATCTCTAGATCGACAAAAACAACCATAGTAGACTGAGTGCCCTCTTCCTGCTAGCCTTATTAGCATGAATTAATTATATTTAAACATCAAAACCTAGTATTTGCAGCTTATTAAATTATTGTGGCCTATTTATTTTATACTGAAATGATAACTGCAGATCAAAGTTGACCTTCCCATATTAATAAGATTTATGAAAATAGAACTATATCAACTCATGCACCCCAGCAAGTGAAGAATATATTGTAGACAAGTTAGCCTACAGTTTGTCACATATAAACTGCTGTTTGCAAAGTTTACACTTGACCTTATGGCTATCTGTTTTGACAAAATGCAGCCATACCAAAGACTTCTGTCACATGGTATCATGTTGAGTTCTGACTCTTGCTATATCAATAGATCATTAGTTTCTCAATCGTAGAGAATCGACGTTCCATCAGGTAGATTGTGCAGACTGTCATGAGCTGCAGAGGAAATGCAGAATGGAATTGCTACCCTCGTTTTGTTATTGTAAATCATCTGACCTGGATATTTTGTGAATATTTATATCTTTGTCATCTTAAGTCCTGCTATAAGCCCCATAGATTAGTGTGAGGAAAAAGAGAGAGGCAAAGCGGGCAGATAAGAAGCGATTTTCACATGGATAAAACGGACGGGCGACCCAGGACTGGACAGCAGGACAGAGAGATTGAGGGATGAGCTGGACATCAGAGGAAGAGAAACAAGGCCATTATGTTGTGTGATCAGGATGAGAACAAAACAAAATATCTTGACCCCGCCCTGACATCGCGCCCTCTCTCTCTCTCATGTCCTGGTGTGGACTAAAATAGGGATTCGTCTCTCTTGAGGATTTCCAAACCCTCTTAAATATTATCGACATGTTATTGTCGCTGTCATTCCCCTCATGCTAGATTGTGTGGCCGTTATCCTACTTATAACAGAGAGTCGGCTACATGCCAGTGTTGTGTGAGATTGTTGATGGCTTGTAAATGGAGTAGATGTACAGTTGGCTGACTCAAGGGAAAAAAGCTCAAACTTGAATCCCATTAAAATGTTGTAGGGGAGATTTGAAACTGGCAGTACATGCAAGAGCGTGCAGATCTTTGAATAGACACAGCATTGGAATTTACTTTAAAATAAACGCTGCAATACATACGTGGGATTCGCTGCAACAAATGTCTTACTTTCCTCTTGCAAAACAATCAAATTTCTCAAATTATGAGCTTGAACAAGGTTTTTCAGAGCTGTTTTACTGTAAAAGTGCATGCAGTGCATGGATTTATTTGACCATAAAATCCAAACAACGAGCTGAAAGATACTAAAATGCTGCAGAGATCTGCAGAGTGGGTGTTAATTCTCCCTGGGTTCATTGCTACAAGCAACACTTTTCAAATTACTCATAGGTATTTAGTCCATTGTTCATTAATGCAGCTTTGAAGTGTAATCAACAGAGTGGTGGTGACCTAAGTTCCCCAGAGTTGTCAGTATAATCAGGAGAAAAAAAAAAGAAAAACATTCACTAAGATGATACAGTATATTTTAAAAGCTGCTACTCACTTAACCTGCGTAGATTTTTAGAACAAAGTTCACAAAGTTCACATCTGAACTGTCTCTTACTACACTTGATGGATGCAGAGCTCAGGTGATATAACTACAATAGAATCATATCTATCACTCAAATATGAACGCACACTCAAAAAGCACAAATACTTTTTTCCCTGTGAGAGCGTCAAGTGGCAGTCCAGAGTGGTGTCTCTCTTTAGGCTGTGTTTGGTATAATTGGCAGCTGATTAATCACAGCTAATTAAATGTAATGATAGAGAAAGGTGGCCAATTTTGTGCTAAATGGTCATGGTTAGGTAGGGGATTGTCAGGTGGCCAGGCCTATTATTGCAGCACGCGTGTGTGCGTGATGGTCAAGGTTAGGTAGTATTGCTAAAGAGTGGTGAGCCATTATGTGTTTTTGTGTTAGGGAGAGGGGTTTTGGCCGTGTGTGTGTATGTGTGTGTGTGTGGGCTAAGTGGCTAGGTGATTAGCAGAATTAGAACATTAGGAATTGAGATGGAGAGGGTTTGTTAAGTGGAGGTGAGACGGGGTCGGATCTGGCTTTTTCTTTTTGTGTACATGTACGTAAGGATGAGAGAGAAACCTGTAAAGATGTTTCAGCGACTAAAAGGCCACACAAGACTCTTAAAGAGGCCACTGGATGGCCTTTAATACACCCTGCTGAGCGTGTGTGTGTGTTTGAGGATTGTCCTGATAATCTGACCTGCTCGACATTTTTCCATTATCTCTTTCTGAAAGTGAGAGTGTTGTTTTTTTGTTTGTTTCTACTTTGAATTCTTTTGATCTACCCGTGCGTGTGCAAAGCATGTGCCTTCTTATTTCTGAGGATTTTGTTTTCGGCCCAGATTAGGGAGATTTGTCCTGACGGATTCGAAATCCCAAACATATTTGTGTGTGTGTGTGTGTGTAGTTGTGCTGCTTTGAGCCCTCAAGACTTTACCAAGTAAAAGGAATCGGAGGCAAAAAGATGGAGCACTTGCACTGGGCCTGAGTCTCTAAGAAGATTAGACAGACTGAGAGAGAGAGTGAGTGCAACACATTTTAATTTGTCCCTTTGGCTGGTTGGGTAAGAACATAATGCCTTTGCCTGGGACAGCTAGAGGGATGGAGAGGCAGGGGAAAAGGCAGAGGAGGAGCAGGAGAGATTTGGAGGAAGAGGCAGGGATTGAGAGAAGTGGGGATTGAAAGAGGAAAGGATGACAGCAGTGAGGGATGGTCAGAGAAAGGGATGAAGCCCGTCTTTTCTTTACTTTCCCCTCCCTCTCACAGTATGATGGGCTCCCATCAAAGAGGCCAGCGGGGATTGAGCGCTGTTGATCCTCGTTCAGATTAACTTCCTGCCAGATCGGTCTGTGTCCCTCTTTTTTATTTTATTTTTTTCTTAGCCAGATTATCAGGAAGAGAGGAGGAGTGAGATTTCTCAATCCTAGTCTCATTCAGATTGTATCAAAGCCCCCAGGAGACAGATGAAATCCTGATCACTGGTATTTCCTGATAATAATCATCTAGTCACTCCACATATCAGGCTAAATCGGAGCTACATGAGCCTGCACATCAATCTATGTCAGCCCTTATTGACAGCCCACACACACTCTGTGTATCTACATATCACTGGTGGCCTAAAAGGGAAAGCAAATCTCCTGAAAGCTGCTGGGACCTCGGAGGCCATACATTTTAAACCTCAGCTGTTATTGTTTTATGTTCTATTTTGAACATTTTAACTTGTAACTTTGCCAGCAGACTTCTCTGTTTTATCCGATAACCTCACTAGCTCAGTGTTCAGGACTCAGACACCAGTGTCATACTCACGATAACATGAGCTTTGGAGTAATCTTCCTCTGGGAGATAAAAAAAAATGGTATTTGCTTATGAGAACTCTTGCAAAAGCAAATCACTTTGTTTTTTCCACCTTACAGTGAAGGATAGCCTCTAATGTTGTCAGTTCACACAAAATCCACTAAGTAAAGGACATTAGTGTTGAAATGATTAATGATTAAGTGTCTGAACAAAAGTCATACATTTGCTGCATTTGGTACCAAATGCCGCTGGGCATGATTGAGGTTCCCCCTGTGGCGCCTTCATCCTACATTGTCTAGTCCACTAATGGCTACCAGCGAGCCAGAGAACTCTTGTCCCATTCTAAATAATAAGGACAAACTATCAGGCTTGAAGTGTAATCAAGTCCTCGGGATCCCATTGGCTATAGAGCAGTACTTATTCTCTGTTGGTCATACATTATAACCTGAGGCGTTTTACAACAAACGATATTAGACATATTTAATGCAAATTCAGAGTTGGTTGTTTTGTGTTAGAGAAAAAACACAACACGGCTACAGGCATGGCTTGTGGAGCTGCTGGTTGTAGCCGGATCCTACTCAGTAGGAGAAGCATGTCCACTCTCCGTTGGCTCTGGACTCGGTCTGAACGAATGACTTTTGGTACAGTTGGTAACCATTTTACCTTTGTGCCACCCTACTTATAGAACTATGTAACAGTTTTAGACACAAATAGTAAAGTGAGGATGCTTTCAAAATAATGCTGTGAATATTTTTTATCAATTAATTTCACTCAAAAGTTGAGTGCAGTTCCTCTGTGGATTCAGTTATTGTTGTTCTTCTAGCTAATGATCTTTCTTTATCTGGCTGGGTGTTTGATGTCATTGATATTAGGGACCAACAGTTAATTTATTTCAAATTTAAATCACAACATGAAACAATGGAAGCAGCAAATCACAATGGCTACAATTTAGGATATACATTATGCAGCACAACTGACCCAGAGTACCTTAAACCCTTGCACAGTTCTGTGTATCATTGCAAATTTGGGGTTTGGAATGTTGGTTGAACTAAACAAGGATCAGAAAAAATAACCAGCAGACCAATTAATAATGAAAATATTGCCCTCCGATGCAGCTCTACATGCATGACTCCTCTGAACACAGTTTACTGTTTACCTGTTGTGTTATCTGTGTAGTGTTGTCTTGTAGCCTTCATGCATTGAGATGCTGCAAGGCCAAACAAACATATCATCCTGGTTCACAGTTCAAGCTACTGAAAATACTCAGTGTGATGTTAATGTAAAAGTGCTGCACTCACCTGAAAGGAAAAGAACTCAATCTGCAAGCACATTTTATCCTTTATGCCAAAGATATATCCATCTGTATTGATTGTTACAGTTGGGTAACATTGATGTACAGCAAGTAATATTTAAAATGCTCTCTAGGCTCCATGGGTTTGTACAGATCAATAGGCTTTTACCTTATGGATAATGCTGTAATGGTTTTGAGTTATATTTTATTAAGCTATATATTTATTGTGCTTGTGCTCAGTGATTTAAGCCTGAGCAGAGTTTAAGTAATATTTAAACAACCTGACTAGATTAGATATGGATTAGAATGGATCTATTTCAG
Organism: Chromis chromis; assembly: GCA_900302755.1. Lineage (NCBI taxonomy): Eukaryota > Metazoa > Chordata > Actinopteri > Pomacentridae > Chromis > Chromis chromis. The sequence goes on along the minus strand of OMNN01104155.1, from coordinate 10,681 downwards.
CAAAATGCATAACAGATCCACATTATATATGTGTGGGTTCCATACGTGGAAACCCAGGAGATACTTAATGCGACTTTAATGCAGCAGAGTCTCTTATTTAGCTACTCTCTGGTTTCCTTCCATTTACATTCTCATCTTTTGTCCTTTTCTAGACACCTGGACTGAGGGCAAAGCCTGGGCGCCTGCACTGGTATTCAGAGAAATGCATTGCTAATAACCAGGTAACACACCCACATACACACACATGGACAAACAGTCTAAAATAAACAAGGCCAGAAAAATATAGCAAAAAGGAGGATGAAAATAGAAAAATTCCAACCTAACATATATATTGTGTTTGCGTGTATAGATGGAGGCCTTGGAGCAGATGGTTGAAATGACGGCGAAGCTGTTTGAGTGCGACAGAGACGACATGTACAGCTACATCCTGCGGCTCTGCAGTAAGTATTTTCTCTCTTTGCTCTTTTATTTAGTCTCTCTCGGTGTTTGCGTGTGTTTGACCTTCCACCTACCCCAGTCTCCTCTGCCGCGGTAACCTCCCACCTCTGGGTGTGCGCTGCTCTCTCCCTGGGCTTTGAGTGTGTGACAGAATGGGATCAGTCAGAAGTAAGCGGAAGACATGGTGTGATTGCTGCAGTGGAGAGCAGAGCAGATAACGGCTGTGATTGGAGTGTTAAAGCTGATTGTCAACTCATTACCCCCACCTACACACACACACACACATCCAGACAACACTAGTTAGTGCGTTTGATAAATTACAGCATAGTTGAGGGTCAGTCAGTTGATCAGATTAGTGATTTGATTGCCTTCTCTCAGCATGGAGCGCTTTGTCAGAAATTGCTCTCTGCTGCAGGCTTGGTGCTGAGCTGAATATACAGCCACACAGGTCTCATGGCTTTCATAGCAAATTACATACCTGCTCTCAGTCCACACTGCTTTGTTTCTGCTTGTTTGCAGAGGACACAAACAACTGGCAGAAGGCTGAAGCCATGTGGACGAAGATGCAGGAGGAGAACGTGATTCCCAGGGAGAGGACCCTTCGTTTACTGGCAGACATCCTGAAGAGTAACGGCCAGGAGGTGCCCTTTGAGGTGCCTGAGGTAAAACCCCAGCTTTAACAATGTGTACATCCCAGTAATGCTCATTGGGCAGATCTGTTATTCAGAAGAATAACTGCCAGGAGGTTCCTGATGGGGGAAAGAGCAGAGCAGAGCAGGTAATCTAAAAGCAAAGGTCAGGAGATTCCCAAGAGCTCTGGATGAGTGTGAAGGTGCCTGAGGTCAAACACAACACAATGTGGCTGCTCATGCATCTGTCCTTAAATTTTGTGTGAAATCAGGTAGAGGTACCCTTAATTATGGCACTGAGGTGATAAGTTTAAGGCTAGATAATTGTCATAAAACCTATTTATAGTTAATTGCCATGTAATATTTTTCTTTTCCGGGCTTTTTTGTGTAAAAACCAAGCTATAGGAACTTGTGATGGCCATTTCTTGTAGAGGCACATTGCTGCCACATCAGAAAAATAAAACTAGATCAGATAAATTGAGGAATATGGATTATTTACACAATTCCATCAAGTTCTGCTTCATGCTTAGATTAAAATGTGGCAGGATTATGCTGTTATTGAGCATACTGTATGATATTGTGCTATGTATACATACACACAGAAGGAATTTAAAATGCATGAGGCTGTGCAGAAGGAAGAATAGGTCTGATCCTCTGGAGGCAGTCTAGCATCATTTCTTATTGATCAGCTCCACAGATGCAACCTATCACAGTATCATCCCTTGTATTCAATAACAGCACAGTCTCGCCATGTCTCAACCCAAGAATGAAGTACAATTTGATGGCTCCCTCAAATCATGTTGTGGTATTACGGTAAAAGTTGTCATGTTATAACGTGATAAAACATTGTGTTACAGCTGTTGTTGCAACAATACACTTCCATAATTTCTCATAATTTTCAGACACGCTATAAGTTCATTGATTAGTCAATAATAACCATAATCACAATATGCATTCCTACCTCTACATTAAAGCTGTCCTCTATTTAGTCTTATTTTCCAAAAAAGATTTAATCCCACTGGGAAATTACAGGAACAAGGACACACAAACTGAAATAAAATAATAAAATAAATATATCATGAAGTAAAACTAAAAACTATTACCTTCTAATTGTAAACACACATAGTGATCTTGCCTAGTAATATTCTGTACATGGCTAGTGTAGGTCTACTATATGGTGCTTCAATGAAACTGTACTGATGAGTATTGAGTATATCCAAATAAAAACTGAAGCTGCACTCCATCTTTCAAAACACAATGGTCTCATCTCCACTTATTCTCATTCTGATGACACTACAAGTTATTTTTTTTTCCTGAATAAAAACTGTTGCTTGCTGAATAGATTAACCAAAGAGCACGTTGACCCCAGCCTCTGATCGCAGGCGCTAACCCCCAAAAACCTCTGAAAACTCTTATCAGCTGCTCTCCATGCAGCCCCCTACTCCGCTCCACTTTAAGCCTCTGTTCATTACATGCAGAGGAAACAGGATTGAAGCTCTGATCTGAAGTGTAGTCAATCAGACTGGCTGGCTGGTGAAACGAATTACAGCTTGATCTGTCTGTAAATCTGTAATGCCAGACTAATTTAGCCAGCAGCTAAATGCCACCATATGGCTGCCGCTTGATGCTTAGCTATATACGTGTGTTCAACGGAAACCAAATTAGGATTTTCTTTAATCACAAATTTAGCACAATAAAGACAGAAGGGCTTTAAATTTGTTGCTCTTGCTGCTTTCCTTCCTCCTCGCTGCATTTTTCCTCAGTTTGCGTGCTCCAGCAGCCCGAAGCATGACGAGACAGGAAGTGATTGCTGTTGCCCGAAGCTACGAACTTGGTGACCCCAGGGGCTCTTGCGTTGACACCCCCTCGCTCCAACACACACACTCTCTAACACGCACACTTTTCTTTTGCCCCTGGGGTGCCAGACCTAATTTGCCCCCAGCCAATACAGCTTAACCCCCTCCCCTCACTGCTACACGGGTGACCGAGCATTACGGGACCCTGCCCTGCCTGCCCAGCATTATTGCACTGTCATACACACACATACACACACCAGCTCATTGCCAGCGTTTCAGGCTTTAATACTGCATGTAGCTGTGTTTTGATGGAAACACTGGAATGAGTTACAGCACTGTTTTCTGCATGTGTCATTTACAGACCTGGTACGAACCATCTGACACCACACAGCAGGTCAAGCCAGCAGCACCAGCACCACGTGCACCAGCAGCCCCCTCCACAGTCGAAAGTGGTACCGACTACCAGGTCCATCTGATGGCCCTCTGTAAGAAGGGCAAGGTCAAAGGTAAGCAGCAGGAGGTCCGAGTATTGTTGCCACATGACATAGAGCAAAACTTAACACAGAGGAAGCTGGTTTTAAATACTGCAGCCATCAGTGGTGTGTAAAGTTTCCATTTCTAGTCTCCTGCAACTAAATTCCAAGCTGCTTTAGGAAATCTGGAGCAGAAATTGTTCAGCACACAACTTCCAATAGGTGTAATGCTGCCAGAGCACATCACAGTGATGCTATGCCACTTTTTTGTCCAATTGAGGAAATAGAGTATTCACAGTTTGCATAAAGCAGTTGCATAATGCAATTCATATAATTTGAAAAAAGTGCTTGAAGTTCCAATCATCACTAAAGCGCATGCCAAGCAAGAGAGCTAATAAAAATTATTAATTCAACATCAATTCTTGCGTTGAATATCATTCTTCACTATTAATGCTAAAGTCAATTAGAGTCGGGGGTCTAAAGTCCTTTATTTATAGTTAAGTTGCAGGTGATTATACACTAATGAAAACATAATTCAGAACACTATTTTCCATTTTTGCTAATAAAACCCATTAAATCCGACACATTGGTCCTTTAAATGATTATTTGTTAACATAAAGAATATTGTTATTTTATTGAAAATGTCTTATCTAGTTTTTGGAGCTTCAAAAGGGTTTTTAATTACTTTGGATGCTTCAAGTAGCACCAATTTTCCAATGAAAATGAAAAAATTGTATTTTACCACTGTAGCTGCAGCTTACTCTATTAATCCAATAATTTGAGGATAATCTCAAATTCTCCTGTTCTGTATCCTGTCCAATCTCTAACTCGTTCTTTTCTTTCCTCCTCTTCTCTTGCTCTCTTTCTGCAGAAGCTTATGGGATGCTGAAGGAAGCTGATAAAAAGGGTGTGGCGCTAAGCCCCGCCCCTTATGACCACATCATCCGTGCTCTGTTGGCCGATGGATCCAGTGAGGATGCCATGGTAGTCAAGGACATGTAGGTGTCTTTTAACATCTAGCAATAATCTTGGTAAAAAAAATATCACTGTTTATCCCAAGTTATGATATCAGGTATATACAGGTAAATATTAAACGTCAGAGCCTGTTTATCGCCTGTGTTGAAGGCAGAGTGACAAAACCATATCGTTGGGCCACATTTTCAGACAATCTGTCCAGGAACACACTTGCAGAGTTGCACTCTGTTGTTAATATGGGAGGTGTCACAAATAATTGTGAACAAATGGAAGCAAGAGAGAGAAAAAAGTTCAGTCCTTGGTTCCCTTTTCACCAGCTGGAAGTCATAGCGCAAAGTGGGTGTGAATGTCAGACTGTCAGTTTCAGAAGTGGTCACACACCGACTCCCCTGATCCAACACTGGTAAGGTGTGGTGGAGGAGGTTTCTGAAGCTGTCTGTCTATCAGTTTTGACTCTTTTGGGGAAGCAATAGCCCCTTTTCTCATTTTCTTTGCTCACAGAATGTTAATTTTTTCAAATATTTGAATGTGTAATCACATTTTGCTCTAATTTGTGATTGTCAGTTTTTCCTAACAAATAATTTTCAGCAGCTAAACAGTAGGGTGATGGTTCAGAACAGTAGAATAAGTGAAACATTCACCCTTTACATTTGAAATGCTGTGCAGTGTTGAGCTATTTTCCGTCTCCTCAGTCAGTGGCAACAACTGCAGCTCCTCAGTAGACATGAGGATTATAAAGTGATTGTGTTCTAACACACTCAGCCCTGCTGGATATGAACAATGGTTCCTACTAAGCCCCAAGATACACACACGCTCGGATGTACAGATTAATTTTGAATTTCTAGGAAGCAGGTGACTTTGTGCAGAAACATCAATCTTCTTCCAATTAGTAATGTATCGTTTGTTGTTGTGTTGCGGGGGCCGTATCAGGGCTTGTGCCTGGAGACAAATGGACGGACAGACAGAGGTATTAGAGATCTGAGCTTAGCATAGAGCCGATCTGCTCTGCTGTTTGTCTTTTTAGGTAATCTCCTCCTTTTTCTTTATCTCCTTTTGTCCCTTCCTTTGTATCGCTTTCTTTCTGCAGAGGAAAACACAGAAGCAGAGACTTTAGATAATAACATAATGGCATACAATGAAAGAAGAGATGCGGTTACTAATTTGCACAGAAAGGAAAAAAACATGTAAAAACATCTATTACACTATCAGCCTCTCCCCTGTTTTCAGCTCTCTACATGGCTCACTCTCTTATATTATGAGAAATAATCATATCAATTTGAGACCCGTGTTTCAACAAGCGCAAGGCAATACGAGTGATAACCCATCTTCAGTCTCTTTTTGAATTGGTTTATGGCATCCCTGCCTGGATAAAAGCTTAGTTTATCTGCACTCTTAATGAGAAGTGAAATGAGCTGAGAGGAGAGTCGGGGAAAGATGGAAATGGGAAGGAGAGGATGGAGATAAAAGGAGCTAAATAGGAAAAGAGTGAACGAGGAGAGGAGGGCTAGATTTAATCACGTACGGGGATAATGAAGACGCTATAGGCATTAATTCTCAGTGCGTGTGGGTGTGTGTTTGTTTTGGGGTAATCTGTACAGAATTGAGCAGCGGGGTGCTTATGGTGAGATTAAGGGATTGGGAGAGAGTGATGATGATGAGAGAGAGGAAGAGGAGGATGATGGATTCATTGGCTGAAGCGCAATACCCCTAGAAGGAGAAGGTGAGAGTGGCGGCGAGAGTGTGTGTGCTGGAAAAAGGTGAGCGAGAGATTTTCTCCCACCTGATAAGAATAATTCTGACCCCACACCCCCACTGTTCGGGCTCCACGGCAATCCGTCGGCGACCCTGTTACTGCTCCAATCTTCGCCGTGACCCTGTCGCAGCGGCTGCCGGATGCTGCATGGCCTGGTGTCGCCGCGGTGATAAGGATTGCCAGCCTGATGCTCAATTGAGCGGACGGATTAATCTGGTTGCAGGGCTATAATAATAAATAAAAAAAGGCAGGAGGCAAGCTTGATTGAGGTTTTAGTGGCAAAGAAATGAAAAGGAGGAGGGCTGAAGAGGACAGCAAATAGACGGGACAGACGGAGCGAGGGAAGGAGGAAGTGATGAGGAGGTGAAGCTCCCGGAGGCCTCAATACTGCAGCATTCAGCCTCGCCCTCCCACATAATACCACCCACAGATATACAAAACACACGTGAGGAGGCTCAGCAGGAAGAAACATCACATATACGGCGACATCAATCAACTGCTTGATGTCTGTATTATTTTCAGGTCACAGCAGGCGCTTTACTAGAGGCTCAGACTCGCTGTCAATCAGATTTGTTCCTATTGTCATGTCTGTCTTATATCTTTTAGTTCATGTGTTTATCCCCCTGTCTAAATGTGATGCCTCGTAATGGCGCAGAATTCAAAGCTTAAGATGCCACACAGATAGTAACTCAGCCGTGACAGATTATAAAGATTTGCTTTTAGTGGTACATGACAGTATCAGCTTTAAAGTGAGAAATAATGGACTTTCTTATAGCATCACTCCGATATGGATAAAATCTATCATGTATATTTAATCTAATATCAAGATATCAAAATATAAATAGATACCTTTTTTTTTTTTGGACTTTCATAGAGATGAACCAACCCACGTGGGATTAAATGGCACACGATAATACCTCTCATAAATAGACTTCCAGCAGTTTGCATGCTACACATGCGAAAACAAAGAGAAGCTTTGCTTTTGTTATTGCCCATTTGTTGTGTAGATAATCTGACAGCGGAATAGTACTCAGCCTAAAATTCATATTCAGACAAAAATAACTACATTGGAATGTCTGTTTTTGACTAAATTTAGTGATTTTAAATACCCAAAGAATAGAGGTACAATATGAGATTGCTTCAACAATCCTGTCATTTCAATATGACCATAAAACATTTCTGCACTTTGATTTGTAGCTCCAGATATATTAAATGGATAGCAACCTCATATAGCAACATGGTGTACACAGACAACATTAAAACAACCTGCTAAATATTGTGTAGGCCCCTCTTGTGCCACCAAAACAGCCTGGACCCTTTAAACCATGGACATGGGACCTCTGGGGGTGTCCTGTGAGTTGGGCCCACCATGAATAGGGCTTGTTCCCCCTCATCACACTTAAATTTGATTAGATTGGGCTCTTTGTTCCGTCCCTCAAGCCATTCCTGAGCAGTTTTTACAGCGTTGCAAAGCACACTGTCCAGCTGAGGAAGTATGCTTGGTTTGCAGCAATGTTTAGACACTTGGTACGGCTCAAAGTAACATCAGCACAGACCACTGCACTCTAACAAGATGATCAATGTTATTCACTTCACCTGTCAGTGGTTTTAAGGTTACGGCATTGATTTTTTTGCCATTATTCTGCTGTTTCTTGTGAGTAAAATCCTATTTATTTTCGACTGACACAAATAAGACTCATATTGTTAAAAGGTGATAACCAAGAAAATGTTTTCTCTCTCTCTCAGTGCTGAATCCCGTGTGCCAGGCTTCAAGCTGAGTGATATCGCCAGCAATCTGTTGATCATCACATACAGCAAGAAAGGCCAGGTCAAAGGTAAAGAACAGACATGTGCACTAAACACACACATGGTCATTTTCTACACACACTCACTCACTTGTTGTGCTCATCCACAGATGCTCTTGAGAAAATGAAGTCTATGCTTCAGTCAAACTACGTGCCCTCGCATCTTGCCGTCACCAGACTGGTTCAGGCCCTGGGTAACCATGGCGATGTGGCAGGAATCCAGCAAGTGGAATCACAAATTCAGAGCCTTGGCACAAGACTCAACCTGTCCAGCATGGTGTTTGTCAACAACACAGCCCTGGCACACATCAAAAAGTAAGGCCACTAACTTAATATGTGGAGATTTATCAATAGACCTGAACTTCTGTGTAGGATTTGAAGATTTTTGACTGGTGACTCCAGAGTTTCCTCAATGTCTACAAACAAAAACTTTTAAAGCATCACTGTAATTCAAAAGATCCTATAATCAAATTAAAGGCTACGTACACAAAGAGGTTTTAACTTAGGATGTGACTTTAATTTAGGCATACACAGCTGTTCAGATACTTCAATAATTCTGATCTCTTGAGAAAGTTTCAGTATGTCATTTATGTAACACCAACCACATATAGTCAAATGGACAATAGATATCAAACAGGAAAACAAATGACTGAGGATAAGTAGGGTTGCATTAGCAAAATATTATTTCAATACAGTCCCGTTTGAATCTTCTGTAAACACTGTTAGACAAAGACAGCTTAATGCAATACCAGCATCAGAGTGTGACAAGATCCACGCTGACACACTCTTAAAGTAAAAGCTCACAGGGCGAGCAAGGCGTCAAGTACAAATAGGAAACACAGGCGTAATAGGATTATTCATGGATTCCTTTTAATGTCGTGAAAACACCCATCCTCCACCGCCGCTTTGTCGCCTCTCAAACAACAGAGAACAAAATAATAAAGCACATTGTGCATCAAAGTTTCATTGTGCCACTTGCCGCATTAGCGCAGTCCCCCAGCCCGAACGGCAGCGTCCCCATGCCAACTCGGAGGGACAGCAGGAAGTGAAGAATAGCAAGGCGGCCTCACGCCCGATTGGCCATCAGAGCGCGGGCCTGTCAGCTTGAACCCTGACCTCTGGGAGCAGCGCTCTGAGCCTCTCTGACACGTGCTTCCCCCGTCGTATCTGAGTCAAGCTGACTGGTTAAGAGCTGCGGCGGAAAAGCGAGCAGGCCTGGAAAGCGAAGCACCACATTTAGAGGGGCCCCTTGCTGAATTATTCAGACGGTCCCAGTCGCAACAATCACCGTAGATATGTTCCCCCACCTCTGGACGCTCACACATGTACATATACAGCGATGCACACACACCCCGCATGTTAAATATTCATTACGACTGGTGACGGTGGGGAGGGAGCAGCGAGCGCAAAGTGTTAGTAGCGAGGTTGGGTTGCCAGATTGAGTTCTTTTAGATTTGTATTGCTTTAGCAGGCTTTGTTTGGTTGTGGCAACGTCAGCAGAAAAACATTTCACAGTATGAGTGGAAGAAGAAGTTGCTCTGCACTCAGCGAGAGGTTGTAAAGGACAAAAAAGTGAAACCAATATCATTCAGTACTTAACATTTTCAAAGTTTACAAAACTGCACACGGGAGCAGTTTTATCGTTCTTTAATCTGGCCAGTTTGTCATAATATATTCTATGCATACGTTCCTCCCCTTCAAAGAGGAATCATAGTGCGATGTACTGCTGATGTGTTGTGTTTCTCAGCCATATGTCATTTTTCTGCCTCGCAATCTACATTGAGTGCTAATGCAAGGAGAAATGTTCCCTTATGTAGCAAGGGTGAAAGCAGGTGTAAAGATTGGGTGGTGGATGGACAGAAGCGTAGCACAACCTGCTTTCAATCAATAAACCTGCTCGCCTACTTTGCTAACTGTAACACTTCATCCTCAACCTAAACCACACCAGAGTTGTTAGTCAGTCATCAAACTTGAAAAACTTCCCACCAAAAGTTACTTAGATTTGCAGAATTATTCAATATTCTTGTCTCCCGATAGAGTTTGTTTCTCCTGTTTTCTGTTTATGTTTGAAGAGTACACATGTGCAGTTTATTGAGTGTAGTTCTGAGGTTCAGTTACTAAATTAACCCAATTGTCAATTCTTACCCCTCTCCTTCTTCAGTGGTGATGTGGAATCAGCAGTAGAGTTGTTGGAGGGCCTCTACACCAGTCCAGACAGCACGAGCGCCAGTATGTCCTTCGTCTTCAGGAAGGTCTTGGAAGGCGGCGATGATCATGCCTTAGACAAGTGTAAGACACACACACACACACAGTACATACATGTGAATAGAAAGAAACGGAAATACAAAAAATGAAAGCACGAGCAAAGGGATTGATTTTAAGTGAAGCAAATTAACCGCTGACCAATCTGTGCTTGTTGTGTCGCAGTGAGTGCTATGGCAGAGCGACTAGCCAACCACTTTGCCTGCTACAGACCAGCTTCAGACCTCTTCCTCCAGCTGCTGGACATGGACAAAGTCGAGGACGCCAAATTCATGCTGGCTGTAAGTATGTGTGTGTGTACGTGCCCAAAAGCTGTAAGCCTGAGAGCCAGTATGTTTGTGTGTGAAGTATCACTGATATATTTTTAGCTGAAGCCTGTCCAACGGTATGTTTTGAGTTTCAAATTCAGTATTTATTTATTTATATTCTTCTTTTTTGTGTACTTCTATTTTCCAAATGGTAATCCATAGTGTGTGTGTGTGTGTGTGTGTGTGTGTGTGTGTGTGTGTGTGTGGGTGTGAGGGTGTGTGTGTGTGTGTGCGGTTTGTCT
>OMNN01104144.1:11408-23990 GCA_900302755.1 Chromis chromis | reverse complement strand
GATACTTATTAATATATTTCTATTTCTTGGTGATTCTGCTTACAGTTGGCTCAAATGAGTACTACAAATTGCTTCCCATAATTTTGCTGATAAAGATGTTCCACAGAGATCCATATTAAGCCCCTGTGCTATTTAACATAATTCATTTTCAAGGTGCAATGTCTAGTTTTATGCTGATGATACCATATTGTATGTCATGATTAATCTCAATGACACAGTGAATTAGAATTTCTTCTTTTTAAAAAAAGCATCTGTACTTCTTAACTGATCTGCAGCATTACAGTAAAGATACGATTACATTTATAGTGTGACATTAACTTTGCATACAATCCACTATTTTTTTGTTGTTGTTGATGTATATGTAAATGTACGTAATCATATAATATTATACCTTCACTGTTTTCCCAAGTGCTAACCAAGGACAATATATTTAGTATGTCAATTACAACAACTTTGATTTATGTCTTGCATTTAAAATGAGTCCATCTTGGCATAGTTAAACGAACATGATTAGTTAAAGCCAGTGTTGACCCAAAGGTTAAGACATTCTGTTCTGACGACAACACTGCCAGGAAACAGCTTTTGTATAGATCACAAACCTTGTTGCAAATTGCAAAAAGTGGCTTTATGAAATAAAAACACAGAAAAACACACAAGCGGGAGTCTGGGTCTCAAACATGTTTCTTTCTGACCTCATACACTGCGAAGCCGATAGTCTCCAGGTCCAGGCCTTCTTGCCTCAGCTTTCGTCTGTTCTTCTGCATCAGAGCGATCACCACACTGCACACATCATCTTCATCATCAGCATCTTCCAGCTGCAGCTTGAACTGTGGGTTGGTCCAAAATGTGTCTGCAGATTAAAGATGTACAGCTTAAGAGAGAACAGTTTTAGATTGAAACCCCTCCAGAAATATGTTTGCATTTCAACCATTTAGTGTTCAAAGGTAAATAAATTGAAAAGAAAAATAAATAAAATGATTTAATTCTACATTTTAATCTCATGGAGTTTGCCTGACAATGTGTGAAGTGTAAGAATAATGTTCCGTTTTCAGATCTGGTGGTCTCACCGACGTAGTTCCTGCAGCCTCCAGCAGTGGAGCCGCGAATCCAGTTTCCCTCGAACAAACTGACCTCCCAGTGGCGCTTTGTGTCGTCGGTCAGGGAGTCAGGGGTCATGTTGCAGATCTCCACCTTGTCGTAGTTCCTCTTGAAGTCTTCAAATTCCATCCTGGAGTCACAAATACAACAATCATTGTTAATTATCAATTTAGTACATTCACAGGAGGCCAGCTTTGCAACATTTGTACTCAAAAGACATCACTACAGACTTTAGATATAAAGTAGTGTACTACAGACAACCATACATAGCTAATTCTAATTTGTTGAGAATGTAATTTTCAAAATCCATTTTGCTTATTTGGCTCTGCACCAAACAAAAGCACGCTGAGGTCCTAAAAAACAATCACATCTTGATGTTTTGGATGATATTGAAGAGCAGTGCTGGAACGATCATCTGTTTGTGGATTAAAAGGCTGTGAATGAAGCAGTGGGTTGCAGCTCCTTTGGAAATTTGGTGTCCTTGAACTGAGGGGAACCTGATTCAGCTGTATTATCTATATCTATATCAGGAAAATGCACTGAGAGCCCTGTTTCTAGACCTCTTGATGCACTCCAAATTTGTTCCTTCCTATATGTGTAAATGATGTGTCTCTGTAGTCTGTTCTTTTGGGTCCTGCAGCTCAGGCCTTGTCTCTTCTGACACATGTGGAAGTTGTTTGATGTCTTCCTTCTTCAGATGTTTACATTGTATAATCCTGTCATCCTGGTTTTCTATATTGTTTATATTGTACACATTTGGTTTCTTCTTTTTTTTTTAACCCAATACAGGAATTTTTGGGTAGTTTTTCCTATTTGGTCAAAGATCTGTAAGGTTTCTGAAATCCGGTGCACATTAGCGTAACATTTCTGACCTTTCGTTTATTCCAATGAGTACATATAAATTCTACATTATAATTCCAATCCTATGACAAACCTTTACACAAATACACATCTATCTTAAGCTTTAGTTTGGTCTAAGTTCACCGTGTGGCCTCACCAGAATTCTCCATCGTCAGCTGAATTCTGCTGGATGCGATTTTTTTCTGCTGAGTCAACATAATTCCACTCCCTTGACCTGAAACAGACCAAAGGCTTTAACAACCACTCACTAAAAGACACATTAAATTCATTCTTTTCCTGCTGGCTCTTAATCTGTACATGGGTATACTTTCAATTTGTTAGCACATGTATTGTGTATTATGAAGGTAAGCATTGTTACTTGTCACTCCAGGGGCCGTTCCATTCAACCTGACCCCAGGGGTTTCTGATCCGGACCAGCTGGACCTTCTGCCCTCTGCAATGCACCTGAAAAACAGGCAGAAATGTCTTTATTGTGACCGTAAGAGTTTGGTTGAACAGGTGTTGAAATATTCTGTACTTCTCTGCATGATTTACTAGCGGAAGTAATTATTTTTGCTTTTAATAGATCTGCCATGATGATAACAAAAAACTAGTTGGTTTCTTGGAGTCTTACCTCCTGCAGGCCTGTGATGGAGTATGCATGTCCCTTCACGAGGCCGCTGGCCGTCTTGGCCTCAGACTCTGCAGAGCTGGTGATCTGGAAATCAGAGGAGCTGGGCTGAAGTACTTACTAAACCTCTTATCTAAGGGGTGGAAGTTGATAATTAAATGGTATAAATAAGAACATTAAGGGTAGTTAGGTCCTTACATCAATAGAGCATCCCAACATTGAACCTCGGTCCAGGGCCTTCTTCATGATTGAGAACAGGTTGCCTGGAGCTTTCTTGGTATCGTACATTTCCCCCACACCACCAGTAAAATCCTCCATGGCCTCCATTGTGGTGCCGCCCTTCAGGGCCTCGTAGCTGCCATGCATTCTAAAATAAACAGAAAAACATGCCACAGGTTAGCATGGATGTGACAAAGTGATCAAACCCAAAGAAACAATAGAGTGTTTAGTTCAAAGGTGTTGGTGTTTATTCACTTGGGGAACTGAGAGTTGAGTTGGATCATGTACAGAATCTTTATTGCTATCAATTGTTACTCAGTAGGTGTAAAATGATATAGGTATGTTACTTGGCGTAGGCTTTCTCCAGCAGGGCGCTCCAGAACTCATTGTTGGAGGCAGAGTGAAGCATGATGAGTTTATTTCTCACTGAAGGCAGTTTGTCATCCACCACCACGTCCAGCCATTTATTGTGCTGCCAGAACTGAGGGAGCAACAGAGAAGACTTTACAGCACTTTGACAGAGCAAGTGTAGGCATCCCTGGTACACAGTATGTTTAAACCCAACCTAAACAGATGCTACTTCTGAATACAGTAGGTCTTCCTGATGTGTCTGTGTTTATTGAAGAAAAGAGAGCCACAACTACAGGATGTCAAAGCAGAGTTTGTTAACCCTTTAAGTCCTAATGCGTCATCGGAGACACATTTGGGCTCACGCACTTTGGAAAACTGTAAATATGTCACCGTTTGTGCTATTGGAAAAAAAATCAAACGGTTTCTGAAAGCTGAGGAGTTGCGCTTTACAGCCAATATGGTGTAATTACGGTAATTTCATTTGTGCCCCGCAAGGAATCCGCTGGATGAAATTACCGTAAAATTACCGCAACTCTTATAATAGGCAGTAAATCTTAAATAACTGCCAGATATAGAAAGTTTCTTCAGAAAAAATGGGCACAAGCACTCACAGGACATTTTCTTACCTTTTTGTAATCAAAATAAGAAAAAAAGACCAGGCGGACATTTTGAGGCTCAGGTCTTAAAGGGTTAAGAGCAGGACTCTCATTCAAAGGGACACGTGTCCCAGCAGTGTACCTGGAAGTGAAAGATGCCAGCATATCTGTGGTCAAACTCCTGGTCATGGGGGATGACTCGGGCCATGGCGTCTTTTTTCAGGGTCAAGGAGGCGATGGCTGCCAGGAGCCAGCAGTCCCCTGTGGTGGCAAAGAGGTACCTCATTCATACATGAGTGAAATATGTGCATTTGAAAAACTAAAAAGGAACTCGTGCAGATCACTTGAGTACCAACCAAGCTGTCCTTGGCAAATGTCTGTCCTGTCTGCATTGCCGACGATGAACTTTGGGTTGTCGCAGAGTTCCTGTAGGAGGGTCGAAGAACAGGTTGGTTTATTTAAAAAGAAAAAAAAAAGCATGACAGATGAACGGCGACACCTTCGATAGGTGTGTTCACATTCCAGGCATATTAATCAGCCTGAAACGCCAGTCGCTGCCACACAAAACACACACAACATACTACAAGCAGGCAGCTGAGGCATTCATTCTGAAGGAACACCCAGCACAGAAATGTGGACTAATTGTAACGAACATGAGCAATGAACTTTCCGGTTTACTCTAGCCAGGTCAGTGGTGCAGGTATGTCAACAGGGAAGATACTCGAAACATTACCTGCAAGATGGCATAAGAGGCAATGCTACAGAAATGAGGGATAATATGGCATAAAAATCAAGACAGTTTCCACCAATGTGTTCATCTAAAGCTGATCTGCTGTAACAAACCTCTGAAAGAGACTTCTGAGCTGCTGCAGACGATCTTACACCACTTTTACTGCAGACAACATTAAAGTGTGTGGAGATAAAGTCTGCTCAGAGAGGTGACTGCCCTTGAACCTGGCTCTATTTACTCTCTTTTCTTGCAGAACTGGTTTTGCAGCTGTGACTACAAATACTTAATTGCTTTTGTTGTACTGAAAATAAGACAAACGGACTTATTTCATTTATTGAGTGCCATAGTAACATGTCTGTTAAAGCTGCCAACCCTTATTCAGATTACTGCCACAGAGTGCTTTGGTGCTGCAACTATTTATCCATCATAGAAGAGTCTGCACAAGGGACACTTATCTTTGTAAAACATACTTTTATTGAAGAGCCTTTTGTGATTGTATTTGAGTTTTAATTTCCTTTCAGCTGTCCTTTACTTCTTTCAATAACCTTTTCATTTTTTTAAACACTGTATAGGTTTTTATGCAATACACTGTGTTTTTTGTCTTGCTTTTAAAATCTGTTGACTTTAGGACTTGTCTGTAACTTTGATTTTGACTAGTTCTCCATAAAGATTAATAAGGGTTCACCTCAAAACCACATTTCATTCATTCAACATTTACAAAACCAGATTTCAAGAACACTTATGAACTCAGCCTGAGACGTTTTCACACGTTCCAAGCACAGTCCTCCTAACAGCATCAGCCAATCACTCCTTAAAACTGGTATCTGAAGTGCTCTGTGCCTACATACCTTTGGCCTCTTCCATTCAATGTTGACAGGGACGCTCTGGCTGTAGAAGAGTGAGGAGTCGATGGCAGGGAAGTCCGGATCCTCAAACAGGACCCCCTTCTGGAGACATTCCTGCCTCAGCTCCTCGAACGACCTCCCATCGTACTGTGTGTTCTCGGCCTGGACGGAGCGCCTGCCGGACAGAGTGGACTGGAGAGGCATCTTCTTCTTCTTCTTCTTCTTCAGGAAGAAACCTCAGAGAGTGGAGGAGAAGCAGGCGTGAGGAAGAAGTGTGATGGAGTGGAGTGTCCTGCTGTGTGTGTTTGATGCAGGGCCAGTCTGTCAGGTGGGTAGGGCTCAGAGGTGCACACCCTCCAGATAGAAACTGGTTTATCCTCCCGTGGCAGCAAACCTCGCCCTGATGACTGTCTCTCTCTCTCTCTTGTCTCTTATCACTCTCTGTCTCTCTCTCTCTCTCTTTGGGCTTGGCCTGCAGGATACAAGAATTCATTCCTAATGATGTGGCAACAGATAAATTAAATACCTGGAAATGGTCTGATTGAAATCTTTAATCTTTCTGTTGCACTTAAAGGGCCATGAAAGGCTGGGAACATATTTTAGGGTGCAACAAATCAGACTCCACCTCAGTAAACCTGTAAATGATTCAAAACTGCACCCTCCTGCAATTTTATAAGAACATTTTAATTATTTTTAAGTGTGTGGTATTTGTTCCTATGTATCATTACATTCGACTGCCATACTGTCGCCTATATGCTTATTCAAAGCAATCATTGGATTTGTTGAGTTTTTCTTGTATAACTTTGTATAATCTTTAAATTTCAAAAGAATCATTCAATTTGTTAGAGTGAACAATATCTAAACTTTAACAATTAAGATAGTCTGGTAAATTTGCATTATATAAAATACTGTAGAGTTTTAACTGAAATATATAAATTACTTAGCCAAATTCACTGCACAGTGGCTCGGTTGTTAGCACTGTCGCCTCACAGCTAGAGGATCCCTGGTTCAGTCCTGGTTAGGACGCCTGGGATCTTTCTGTGTGGAGTTTGCATGTTCTCCCTGTGCAGTGTGGGTTTTCACCGGGTACCCCGGCTTCCTCCCACAGTCCAAAAACATGCTGAGGTTAATTGATTATTCTAAATTGAATGTGATTGTGCTTGGTTGTCTGTCTCTATGTGTAGCCCTGCAATAGACTGGTGACCTGTCCAGGATGTCCCCTGCCTTCGCCCTGAGTCAGTTGGGATAGACTCCAGCCCCCCCGTGACCCTACAGAGGATTAAGCGACGTATAGATAATGGATGAATGGACATTCAAAGGAATTGCTAGTTGCACCTTTACTATTTACAAATTTTCAATTTTACTCATAAATACAAAAACAGCTTTATTTCTAGCTTTTACAGATGCATTTAACACATTAGAGAGTCACATAGATGCTATCCAAACACAAAAAAACATTTTTATTTTGCAAAAGTGACATAAAAAGAAGAAAAAATAAGTAAATGATGTAGTGAAGTGGCCTTGACAGGTAACAATTAGACCAATGAACAGAAGAAATCAAGAAGGATCTCAAATCATGGGAATAAATATACAAACTCATTTTGGGCAGTGGGAGATGATCAAACTTATCTTGTGCGAATAGTGAATCACAACTGTATGTAGCTGTGAGGGCCAAGAAGAGTTGGACATACATTAATCGGAGTCATAGCTTCTTCTGTATACATCCTGAAGCGTCCTGCATTAAGACACTAAACCTCAAATCAAAACCTAAATTGTTCCTAATGGTTATCAGGCTGATGTCGTGTAACCTTTTGGTTTTTGAATGATGGCAAACTGTAACTTTATATAAGAGTTCCATTAAATTCACTTTAAACCT
Source organism: Chromis chromis (assembly GCA_900302755.1). NCBI lineage: Eukaryota > Metazoa > Chordata > Actinopteri > Pomacentridae > Chromis > Chromis chromis. The sequence goes on along the minus strand of OMNN01104144.1, from coordinate 16,804 downwards.
TTAAGACTCTATGACAATGCAAATTTAGACCAGCATCTCAAACTATTTTATTGAAAGGCGACAAAAAAGGGGGTTTTCCTCGATGCTACAGCAGCAAATAAAATGTCAGAGCAGTGGGAAGTGACTAGAAAATCTTCACTTCAAAACCCTGGACTGATTGGAAAAATGCCCCAGGCCCAGCTTTCTTTTTTACAGAGGAGCAGAGAGTGAGGCAAAAAGGTTTTCCTGCTACGTAATGAGACGTCATCGCTGAGGTTAAGTGTTTACGGGAACCTGATACGGACGTTGCTGGATCTTCACAGATTCATGCAGGATCACCCTCACTTTGCTATGACATTTTATATTGATTTAGAGTAAACTGATTATCAAGGCCTCTGTCATATTACGGTGCGCATTACCATAGCAGTGATGTTTCTACGTCAATGTCAAAGCTACCATGAAACTTATTAGTGCGGGATGTAAACATCTCTGTTTTGGGTTAACAGTGTTCAGACGTACACATGAGCTGGAGAATTACCCCGCTGAACTGATATTATTTCAACAGGCTGCAGCCCCTCAGCACACGAGTGGAGATTTCAGAGTGTTTTCTTTCAACAGTCTTGCAAATATCTTGAGGCCTCATCATAAAAGCCCCAAAGCACGATTAATCCGAGAGAAAAGGGGGCTTTGTGATCCTGGGCTGCGAATAGGAGCTTCCCATCCAGTTGTGAAAACAAAACACAATTATGAGTGTATCTGTTCTAATACCTAAAACATCAGTGGAAAAGCCCATGATATCCCTGACACGTGTACCTAAATTAGCAGTGCAGGAGCAGCACCCTGTCGGTGTTAGCTATTCCTCCCCTGGGTCCTAGCTGCTTTTGCTCAGAGAAAGTAAGAGGCTTTAATGTACCCCGCTTGCCGGACTCCTCCTAACATCCTGTACCAGCCTCTAATATGAACTGTAACTCTGCGGTCCGCTGTTATCCGACAACGTTTTGACAGCTGTTACCATGAAGGAAGTGGGTGCAACTAAAGCACAGACTGAAAAAAAAAAAGGTAGAAAAAAAATCAACACCCCCCCCCTGCCCGACACACTCACCTCCTCCTGACTACCTTCCAGCCCCACTCTCATCCTCCCGGTCTGCTCGGACATGCACGGGGCTGTGGCTGTCAAGCAGAAAGAGTGAGATTATTCTTGAACTGCTGGAAGTGGCAGAGGATTTGTTATTCCTGCATCACCCCACTGCACAGGATGTATTTGAGCTGCCTTGCAGAGGATTTGCTGAGAAGCTGATTGTGGTTGTGCAGTAGTTATATTGGATAGTAACTAGATATAGACCTGATGACATTAACAGCTCTGTCACTGAGAAATGACATCTTTCTGCAAATAGGCATGACGGAAGCACATAGGAACTGGATCATGTTAGGAACCATTATTTAACATATTTGCAAACATACTGAATGTATTGGTAATTATGTTCACTGCAGCAAAACCCCTCAGTAAGCTGAATGAACCAAAGGTCCACTGCATTACTTGTAAATCTTTTCATTTTCATGACGCTCAGTACACTTTCATTGTACATTTTTCCTTCAAAAATTGCAGAGTCTTACTTTAAATCAAGGTTTACAAAAATATAAGATTTGAGGGTAATTAATGGGAATCCAAGCATTAGGTCCTCAAAGACCAACGCATCGGTTGAAACTTATGTGCTGAGCGCTATGAAAACACCTTAGCTCATGCCACAGGTCTGTGTAACTCACAGATTTATGATTTTTTTCACCGTGTTGGGAAAAAGCGAGTTCCTCTCTGGAAAGTGTGATAGGGGTCTGAAGAGTATGTGCCTTCCTCGCCTCCTTCCTGCACCCTGCCCAATAGCTTACCTTGTTTATAACTGTTTTTGATTGTTGTTAAGTACATGTCAAAGCTGCTGCTTGTCCCTTGTGCCTGGAAAAACATGTGAGCTCAGCATCTCCTCAAAACAGGAGCGAATTAAGGAAATGCATTGCATTAAGGAAAAATACTTAGTGTACTGTATATATCTGGTGGTGAGGATCTGGAGGTCAGACAGGGATGACTTTGTTTGAATCTGTGCACAGACTGTCAGTCAGGATGAGAGGAAAGGTTCATAGAGACACGTTTCCTTTACGCCTGAGGTAGCAGCAATATTAATTCAATAATCACTTCTTTAAAAATGACACAACAGGCTGCTGGAATGATCAAACAGCACGATGAGCAATGACGTGTAATGTGTCCTGAATATGTCTTGTGATACTGTGCACTGTGAAAACTATCAGTGTTTTTTCACTCCATACTGGAGGTCCTGGCGTGTTTTTTTCCCTGTGACTGGGGAGAAGGCTCATTGACCATGACTGAGGCCTCTCCACAAAATGCGATGGATAATGATGATAACTGGCTCAGGAGGTTTTCAACACTTGCTCACAATCATAAAAACGTCAGCTTCACATGACAAAGCTCATTTTTCAAAAAACCCTCCCTCTGTTGTAACATGCTGCACTCCTACCCAAGAACAAACGAAGAATTCAATATGGCCAATAAATTGTACCACATCTGAACGGACCTGAGCTGACATTCTCCTTCTGGAAAAAACACAATGATAAACAAACAAATTATTCTATAAATAATAATAGAGCATGTGTTTCTTTCATTGGCAAACATACTTGAAGAGTGGGGAAAGCCCCCAGAGACCCCATAGCGGGTTAAGGGGATGGGATAAACATAGATCTGTGTAGACGCCTGGGTTTTTTGGCAAGCCTTCTGCGCTTGCAATTGCACCAGGAGAATTGGAGCGCTTGCCAGGAGAGGTGCAGGGTTAGAAACATTTTATTCTTGAGGAAATTCCTCCTATTACTCCATTATTCATCAGAATCTCTGAGGAGATGGATGCTCTAACTGCTCTAGCAGAGGCTGTTTTCAGGAAAACAGTTCATCATGGTAGATATCCTAGACAAGAGAGTGTGTTCTGATGTATCACCAGTAGGATGTATGCGATGGACATATACTCCTCAGTCCATCAATTTATTTAGACAGTAAGTACTTTGGAGATCACTGAATGGATATTCAATACCATAACTACACAGCATTAAATGTCAGAGTAGAGCAGCCATTTACTATTGTGAAGGAGAAACTTCCTTCAACCAGGTCACCACCTGTTTTGTGCATCAGGGATGTATGAAATATTAACAACTTGGACAAATTGTGGGTTTTGTTTTTTCCCCCAAAATGTTGATGTTATATAAGCACATAAGGGAAAGTTGTACAACTGTGAGTTGAGGAGGACCTGGAAGTTTCTATCAGCAGCTGTGCTGACCTACGACCACTCATTTGTGTCTGTGTGTGTGGGGTGATGTTGGGGAAATTAGTTGTGGTGACTGTGTGTGTGTGTGTGTGTGTGTGTGTGTGTGTGTGTGTGTGTGTGTGTGTGTGTGTGTGTGTGTGTTGGTGGGAGGAGGGGGGGGTTACAATGGCATGCTGATGAAAGCATGGGGGTTTACAGAGATGGGCCATGAAGCTGCTGTCCAGCTCATGCTTCAATTGTGCAGTAAAGATTCCCCAGCTGTCCTGAGGATTAGCCCGTGTGCTTATGTGATTAGGATACATGGCACCGTGGCTAGACCAGGCGCCTCTGACCCGCACAATGTAGAATGAGATGAGATGGGAGGAAAAAGGATGGACGGGTGATGCTGTGGAGGCCAGACACACCCAGCATGCAACCGGGGTTTGTTGAGGTCATGAGAGGGCGAATGGCCTGTTGCTACCTTTTGGTATGAAAGGCCCATTGATTGCACCATTGCAACGCAAAATGAACATATTATGTATTACCAGATGAGCTGAGTAATGGTGGAAAGACTTGTCCAGTTTGGGTAACATTACTTAACAACCTTACTGGTTAACATCCATACCACAGAAGTGCAACATCCTGGGTTTGTTCCCGTGTTTCTTTCCTCCTACTACTAAATGGAAACCTAGCGCCTTGCAATGAATATTAGCCAATGTGGTCATGTTCATATTATTTCATTTACTTTCTGGTAGAGAGTGACCTGTAATTTGTACTGAAAATGGCTTGACTTTCAACTCTGTCCACTGGCTTTGAACACTTTGAAAACAGCAATCTGTTATTGGACTTATATGGAGCTGTTCTTTCATGGAAATTCCTGTTTACTGTAAAAATTGGGGAACTGGCGAATGAAGAGCCTGTGAAATAAAGGATGATCAAGAAATAAAACAGAAACCTCACTCCCAGCTCCTACAGCTCTTCCACATATTGTGTTTAAACCTGCTGTAGCCCTGACACAGTGAAATATTGAGGAGGTGCACACTAACAGGGTGTAGCTCTACAGACAACACAGGGAGCCACTGCAGGTACTCTGAAACCTCTTAACATACAATAATAAATCTAGTCACATGTTGCATTCTTGAAATCCCACTGCCTTAGACATCGATTACAGCATGCAATTTACATGTGCCATGATCACTCATAAAGAAATGCCTCACTAAATAAAGGCTCATACATGCGCTGTCCGTCATGACTGGTAGGTGTTGGAACATATGCGCGCCGGACAGCTTGGGAAAGCTTTAAAATATGGGAAACATTGATGCTAACACAGGAAGAGGCAGTACTTTTCCTCCTGCATCCTCTTACTAAAATGTGTTCATGTTGGCTTGGGAGAGCTCAGAATGACTGACATGTGGAATGACAAACAGTGTGACAACATGGTGTGTGTGTGTGAGCGGCCCTCCAGCCCAGAGCGCTGCACAGCTGCACATTGCCCGCTCGACTGTACCAGACGCTGTGGCACAGGTTCAACAGTAACGCTGACCTCATGGGTCACAACCAGTGCTGCCTGCTGACTGGAGGCAGTCATACTGTTGCTATTGCCTATAAATTAAGACAGTGTAACACAAATAGGGTAAAGTCGCAAAGCATATGGAAAGGCAACTCATTTATTCACTCACCACTTCTGGTGTTACCACACCGATGACGAATTTGGTGTGGGAATATGAGCTAAGGAGATAGTAATCCCATCTGCAAATGCGAGATAGTTTGCTTTAGCTGGATTCCCACCCTTTGCTGTTTTTGCGACAAGCATTTGCAGAGTAAATTGAATCCCAAAGGATATTGTGGTTTCGTTTAACAGAGAGGTACTTGAGGATCTGTCACTGCGATCTCAACAAGTGCGGTTGGCTGCCTCAATAGGAGCCTCTCATAAGGACAGAAGAAAGGAAAGAGCACATTGTCGGTGGGGGCGGGTCTCCATTTTGTGTGAATTTGGTCATTTGTTGGCTGAGGTCAGCTCCTTAAGATTAGTGTTGGTGGTGTTGACGGTGTGTGTGTGTGTGTGTGTGTGTGTGTGTGTGTGTGTGTGTGTGTGTGTGTGTGTGTGGTGGGCGGAAA
>OMNN01104136.1:8035-24403 GCA_900302755.1 Chromis chromis | reverse complement strand
ACAACATACTTTATTTTAATTTGGCTGTCATGCCCTTCAAAGTAGTCTCTTCGTGCAGCGATACACCGCTCCCAGTGCTCCTGCAACACTTGTAACACTCCCTGGAAGTCCTGTTCTGACCAACTGCAGGTGCAAATTTGTAATTTCACAGTGGACCTGAAATCTGCTTGTAGCGCCGCATTATGTAATAATGTAATAAATGTTCACCTCATTATGTAATAACGCCGCATTTTGTAATAATCTGCCACATTTCGTAATAAACTTTGCCGCATTTTGTGATAAGTTGTTACATAATGCACCAAATTATTACATTACCTGCATTTTGTAACAACTGATGCATTATGTAACAACTTATTACAAAATGCAGCAAAGTTTATTACATATTGCGTTCAAGAATTTTATTACAAAATGTGGCAGATTATTACAAAATGCAGCGTTATTACATAATGAGGTGAAAATTTATTACACTATTACATAATGAGGTGTTATTACATAATGTGGCGCTACACTTCTTAGGGAGAAAACCTCCAATTCTGAATCAAACCTTCATGTCGAGGAACATCACCAACGAGGGTTCTGTCTATCATTCTACAAGACTAAAGAAGGCGCATCAGATTAGCAACACATCCAAGTACATTTCAAGTGTTTTCTCCAACATTCACATGGTTGTGCGCCGTGTATGAGTTTGAGAGGGTTGGACTGTCAAGGCAGAGTTCTACTGTAACATCCTGAGGCGTCTTAGGCGGAACAGTCAACGCAAATGACCTGAATTGTGGCGAGTGCCTTTGAGGAAATGTGTAATCTCTGATAGCACACCACAAATCACAATCATTGCGCCCCAACAGCTCTGCTCACCAGATTTGGCTCACTGTGACTTTTTTTCTCTTACCCAAAATGAAATTCAGAATAAATTGCTGCAGTTTTAACACAGTGGAGAAGATTCACCCCTAATCAGAGATGGTACTTGATGCATTTAGACACTTCCAGGGAAGGTTTTAAATGTGGTAGGAGTGGTGTAAGAAAACCACTCCAAAGAGGAAGAAAGCCAAATTTAAATAAGGTGCAATTATTGATTTTTAAAGGCACAGACTCCGAACTTCTGGATTGCAACGTACACTTGATTTGCATAGCAGTTAAGGCTTGCTGTTATTTGTGCATCTATTCAGCTAACTCAAGATTTTGAGGTGTCGCCAAAAGATTCTGACTATGCTGATAAAATTAAACTTGTCTTGTCAACTAGTCTCCTTGTGCAGTAATGCTCTGCTCCCAGGGCTCCTGCAACACTTGTAATATTCCCTGGAGGTCCCATTATGTAAACATGTCAGGCGCCACTAAGTCTTCTTTACTGTATCAAAATGGCGACCCTATGAGCTGAATTTAATTTTGGGGTAGAGGAAGAAGTCACAGGGAGCCAAATCTAGTGAGTAGGGCAGGTGAAGAGCAATGATTTTGTTGCTGTGGCCAAAGAAAAAAAAAGAAAAAGCTTGTACATAATCACTGCAATGTTATCGGCACACAGTACAGTATGGCGCCACAGTTTAGGTTAAAGCTGTTTGTGGTGAATGTTTTCTCTTAGACACTTCAGGATGTTACAGTAGAACTCTGCGTTGACAATCCGACCCTGAGGAACGAATTCACATTTTACAACAACGTGAATGTTGAAGAAATCGACAAGCATGCTCCTGGTCCTCCTGACCTGATGCTCCTTCTCTGGTCTTGGAGAAAGTGGACTCTTCCACAGAATTTGACGTTTGCTTCCTGCTCCAGATTGTGCTCTGTGGAAAAAATCGCAATCCGCTCCTGGCAGTGGTCACAAAAACACGTGTCTCGATGTTGATAGCACAACATTACTCAGCATCCTGAACCGTGACAGTTAGTAATCACACATATTGCCTGTGTGATGTTCTCCGTGAACTCTAACATACAGTTATAAAGCCTTGACAGCAAATGAAAACAAAAGTATTATTTCAGGGTTATTAGTCATGTGTGCACACAGGGGGGATGACACATACTTGTCTTGATTACTGTTTTGTGTTGACTCATCATTGTGGTCTATGTCATCCTTTGTCTCAGGTCTCTGGGAGTCACTATCTGGGAGCTGTTTGAGTTGGGAAACCAGCCGTACAGACACTATTCTGACAGACAAGTGCTGACCTACGCTGTAAGGGAGCAGCAGCTGCGACTTCCCAAACCGCTGCTCAAAGTGCCGCTGGCTGAGCGCTGGTGAGTCACAAACTGGTTCAGTAAAAATATTTAACAGGCCTCTGGGAGAAGGACAAATGCAGAAAACACAATGTTGAGAGCAACACAATTAAATCCCTACAGGTTGAGTGGATTTCCATTCCTTGTGCAGATTCTAATTATAGGTCTTAAAGCAATGCAAATATTTGTTCCTGAAATACATCCAGAGGTTAGTATCCTCCGAGGCCTTGTGTAACAAAAGTACAAGTGTTAACAGTGTCCATATAACTCTAAATTAAGAATACAGTATAGTAGAAAATGCATAGAGACACAGTCAAAAATCTGTGTAATACTTGACACCCCCAAAAAATCTCTCAGCTAAAAACTATGCAGCATTTTTGGACTATATGTTTGTTTTTAGTCTTAAATATGTTTGAAAATCAATTAAGTTGTGCATTAATAAAGGAGAAATTTCTGCTTAATCTCAATTTGTTCTAAGGGGAATAGAATAGAGTCTGTGCATGTCCGTAGACCTCCATTTTTTGTAACCCACACTTAAGAATTTTGTCTATTAGTTGAAGCATTGGTGTCCTATAGTGGATTTACAAAGTGTGAAGGGCAGGCAAGTGTCAAACCTCACTTTAGAATGGAGGAAATATGAGTTAATTAAAAGGTATTTGTGCATGAATAACGCTTGTAGTTTTAGGTTTTGTTTCATAAAATACACCTTTTTATTATTAAGGAAGAGTGAGTATTCTTGTGGTACTACCATTCTATAAAGCCCATACTGAGCTAAGCAAATTAAGGTTGTTATTTATGTACAACAACTTGTTATCAATAAGCATTAACCCTTGGAAGCCCAAAACTTGCTAGCAGGTTTGAAAGGCCTGGTTTTTTATTTTTTATTTATTTTTAATTTTAAAAAAATCCAAAATGACAACACTTATCAGTTAGAAACTGGTTAGTTGTGGTACTAGAAGCAGTAAACCAACTCTAAACACCTTTATCTTATTAATCAGCTAATCTTTGTCTGTTTTTCTATTTGTCCATTTTTGGGGATCCTCAGGTACGAGGTGATGCAGTTCTGCTGGCTCCAACCCGATCAGAGACCCAATGCAGAAGAAGTGCACCTGCTGCTCAGCTACCTGTGTGCAAAGGGGGCCAGCGAGGCCGAGGAGGACTTTGAGAGGCGCTGGAACTCCCTGCGACCCAACACCGTATTCAACAGCCACCGTGGTGCCTCGGCGATGTCACGAGACCACCCCTCATCCTCCTCCTCCTCTTTCCCTCTCCTCGAGCAGTTTTCAGCTGGCGACGGCTACCATTCAGAGTCCGGAGACGACATACTAACAGTCACTGAGACCAGCCACGGCCTGAACTTTGAGTACAAGTGGGAGCAAGCCAGGGCAGACCAGTCATACAGAGCCCCGGAATCCTCCAGTACCTTGGGTCAGGTCAGCCATCATTGTCAGGAAGCTTTTTACCCACCTGGGGGCATTGTAGGAGGCTGCCCCATGGAGAGCCTCAGCCATGGAGTTTCTCCTTCTTACTATCAACCAAAACACCTACATGCTCCAGGTGTGCTGCCCGTCCTCAGTGCCCATAGCCCCTCAGTAAGCAGTGAATACTTCATCCGGATTGAGGAGCCAGTAGACTGTAACATTGATGCGGACTACACCATGTGCTCCTACAGCCCAGACTACCAGGGCAGCAGTGGCAGCTTCCTGACAGGAAGCGCAGACTCGGGTGAGTGCATGGCCTGCCCATCTAAAAACATGGCTCCCTATTGGTCAGCAGATGTCCATAAAACAGACATATACGACTCCAATGACTCAAGTCCAGCCATCTCCTTGACAATGGAGCCCCTTTTAGGCCAAGTGTCAGACAACAGCCCTCTGCGACCCTGGGAGTCGAGTCACTATGTGTCCTACAAAGACCGGGATGGGGGTTACTACTATGAGCACTCACCTCCTTTGGGATTAGATCACTATCTGATTGGAAGTGAGCCCTCCAGAATGCACCATCAGGAAAGCTGGGGGTCAAGAAGCCTGCGTCAGGCTTTGGGTGAGCTGGAGAACCCACTCGGTATATCCCCCTCTGTGAACAGTCCGCCTCAGCAGGCCTACCGAGACACGTACCTGGACACAACTCAGACTTCCATCATAGGAAAGAACGTGACTGGGGGCTACTATGACATGATGGGCTCCCTGAGGAAGACAATGCCCAGCCACACGAGGCACAACAGCCACTCTGTCAGCATCAACATGGAGACCGAGGGGGCTCTCTTCATCGGACACAGAGACACCGATTCAGAGGAGGAGGAAGAGGACATATTTGTTGAGAGGCACACCTGCAACACCTGGCCTTCGAAGCACCGCCACAGCAGCGTTGGTCACCACAGACGGGCGAGCCACAGCTGCAGACAGGACACCTACGCTGATTTCCACTACACAATGCCAAGTACGGACATCGAAGACTCCTGGCCAGAAGACCACAGCCTGGTCTACCACTCTCTACCCAAACCCATTGACTACCTTGAGCCACACCAGGCCAAAGATAACAGTGCCTGCCTCAGTCTGAGCAAACATCATGCAATGGTGCCCTCAGACACCTGCAATGCCTACATCTACCTGTGCCATGAAGGTGAGACTCAGGTGCCAGCATCTGGAGAATGCTGCCACTCACACTTTGTTGATCCACTCACTGGCTTGCTGGTCCGAAACAACAGCTATTGTCACAGCTACAGTCACAGCAACTACATCAGAGATAAGGTCATCGACATCCCAAGCAACGAAGAGATGATTAATCTGTCCCCAGCTCCAGGGGGTCCCATCATCGCCAAACCTGCCTTGATGAAGACTGAGGACTGTGGAGAGCAGTATGTCGATCTTACAACTGATGTTACCCCGCTTAAAGAGAAGAGGGAAGAAGTAATCAAGGAAAATCCAGTCATGCAAAAACCGCCAGAGCCTAGAAAGGAAGAGGTGACCCTGACGATGACTAAAGCTACCCCTCCACCTCCTGCTGACAACATGCATGTCATGGTGGCCATCACAGATCCACAGTCGGAGCTGAGTCAAACCGCCGATAGCGGCGTCGACCGTGGCGGCTCCAGCGTGAGCCTTGCCGACATCCTCGACTGCAGCGATGATGACGAAGAGGAAGACATCACAGACGATATCACCGATGTCACCTCGGGCATCTTCGCTGACGAGTCCTGTGAGCTGAACGCTTCTCCAGCCTTTAAGTCGCTGCAAAAGCAAGTAGGAACTCCTGATTCCATGGACTCCATGGATCTGCCATCTGCAGCTGGATCTTGCGAAGGCTTCAGCCCTGCGTCCTCCCACCCGTCCAGCTCACCTAAAGCTATGGACAGTGGCTACGACACAGAGAATAACGAGAGCCCCGAGTTCGTCCCCAAAGAGCCTCATGAGCCCCGTGAACAGCCTCTGGGAAAGCCTACTCTTGATGCAAGCCTGGAGGAGGATGAGGAGCTGGAGGAGCATGTAGTCGAGGCTGAAGAGGTGCCTGCAGAGGGTGAGCCATCACTGGGCGAGGATTTGGCCTCACAGACAGGTGACCACATTCTGTTACCACTGAGTAATAACACTCCGTACAGAGACTCGGCCTACTTCTCAGACTATGAGAATGAGAGGCAGAGTCGGGACGAGGGAGACGAACTTCAACCAGAAGCCATGGATGAACAAAGTGTCGAGAAGGACCAGCACATCGGAGAAAAGAAGGCTGAGAAAAGGAAGAACGAAGAAGAGGATGGTGTAGCGAACAAAGACATAAAACTTGAAATGAAACAAACATTAACTGAATCCTCATCTCCAGCAGACATGGAGGAGTTCTTGACAGATGAGTGCTGCCACGATGAGGCTCTGGGGCCCTCCGATACTGCCTCATTAACAGAGGGAGGACTGGACGAGTGGCCATCCCAGGAAGAGAACTCATCCTTGGGAGACTGGGCAGCCGAGGTGGTGGGGGCCATGGAAGAAGCTCTTGGTGCCCTGAATGGAGATTGTGCCTCCAGCGTTAAGGTAGAGGAGGAGGAGGAAGCAGAGGAAGTGAAAGACTCTGCTCCAGCTGTAGAGGAACCAGCGATCGAGACAATTCAAAACAGGCCATCAGGGATATCCAGTGAAATCCCTCACACTTTACCCAAAGACGAGGTGGCTTTGCAGCACACGGCAAACACCAGGCGGTTTTCTTCTTCCTCACCTCCACCTCCGTCCACGCCTCCACCTCCGCTCCCTGCAGCGGAGGGCCGAGCATCTCCAGCTGACGGGGAGGAGGCCGACGAGGAGGACGGTGACACAGACGACAGCGACGAGTCGGACGAGGAGTTGCGAAGCTACAACGTGCAGGAACAGAGCGGCGGGGAAGAGAGCGAGGACGAGTGCTACCCGGTGCCCATCGTGGTGAGCGACGACAGCGAAGCCCACAAACTGCGAAGCCTCCTCAAGATGCCAGTGCTGCTCACTGTGGAGAGTCTGGAGGAGGAGCTCGAACGCAAGAAGAAGACTGTGTCGTTTTTTGACGATGTTACCGTCTATTTGTTCGATCAGGTGAGGAGAACATTGTCGAATTCTTTTTGGATTTTTAAAAAACATTTAGAAAGTTTCAGACAGTCTCTTGCACACTTGCAAAAATATATAGTTTTGTGATGTTTTGGTGTTCGATAGGTTTAGCACCGAAATGTCGCAAATAAATATACTTTTTCAAATTAGTCTGTGTACAAGAGAACCAAAAGGAGAATGAATATTAGACTAAGATTATACGAGCGAGCGAATGCTAGTTTTGCTATGTTTGTGTAAGTAGTCAATTGTTAGCCATAATAATTAGCTATATGTCAGTCATTTTGCATCTGTCAGCTTGCATAGATACGTTTCTGCTCCTCCAGTGACTAAAATCAATTAACAGAGCTTTAATTGACTGTTTTTCTTCCTCTAACTTCACGACCACCAGGAAAGCCCGACTAAAGAGCTGGCTGAGCATGGCTTCCCTTTAGGAGGAGAAGGTCAGAGCTCACTAAGCAAATCCCAAGAGAGGGTTAATGCCTCTGATGATTCTTCAGATGGGAACATCTCAGAGGAGAGTAAGTATATTTTTTAAGTTTAAGTTTGAGATGTCTGTCTGAATGTTTATTAATGTAGCAACCAGAGGAGGCGTCGCTTAGACTACAGCCAATTCATGGTGGCAAACAGAGAACATTGTGGGAGTTTAGCTAACAAGGGGCACCATGACAAAGGCTTCTGTGATGCTTAATGACCTCAGGTGGTAAACTAATGAGCTCTGACTTGAGCTTAAGACAAACAGAGATCAACTAAACAGCAATATCATCACAGGACAAATGTCCATTGTGTTTAATTTGTCAATTAACTAATTGATAATGCTACAAATGACTCGTTAAGAAATATTTAAAATTTGCATCCCTAGCATCTAGCCGCAAACTGACACCTGTGGCAGTGGATGTAAACAAAGCATCAGTCAGCCAATACAGACCAGTTAAAAAATGCTTTGATAGGCCCTGATGGATCAGATTAGTACACCCCTTGTTTAAATATAGAGTAGCTGCTTTTAAGAATGTGATTAGTTTGCTTCTATCAGCAGATATCAAACTGTTACTCACCGTCTTCTCTCAGGTGCAGGATATGAGTGGGAGGACGACTTTCCTCTGCTCCCTCTGCCAACATCCTCGTCAACATCCGACTCCCCTCCGCCTCGCGCCGTCACCAAAGCCCCGGACCCCAAACCAGCCGTGCAGTTCTCCCGCTTCACCGTCTCCCCCTCCACCGTGTCCCGGTTCTCCATCACCCACATCTCGGACTCTGATATGGACTCTGCAGGAGGTGAGTCGCCATTACATCAAACCTCATATCACACATCATTTTTAAGTTAGGAATAAAAAATATAAAAAATAAAAAAAAACTGCAACTGAATGGTCAAATCTCCTAAAACATGGCAACAAGGTTAAAGCGTTTCTTTTGTACAGCAAAGCCAAGGACCTGACAGAAAGCTGGCCTTAAGATAGATCTGTAAAGATTAAATAAACTTATCTTTGCTTCTTTCATGAGTCTGACACTGTTTACTCTTCTGAATATCAAGTTACCGTTAAAACTGGGAGCACAAAACACAAAAATTGTATACACCTGATTCAAATGATCAGGATCATTATCAGGCTTCTGCAGAGCTTGAAGATGAGCTGATCATTTGAATCAGGTGGAAGAGGGAAGCATCTAAAACATGCAGGATAGTGGCCCTCGAGGACCGGGATTTGACACCCCTGATCTAAAGCATATAGACCCACTAGTTATTCCTAGTACTGGTAACATCCATGGGCACAATAAATAATATAAACAACACACAACAACAATAAACAAATAATTCAAGACATTCAACTTTCATTTTTTAATTTTTTTTGTATGATTTATGGCGTTCTAACTGTGTCATACTGCACAGAAGACATTTTTAAGTTCTCTCTCCTTGTAGCCTTGGTTTTGCCGTTTCCATCGAGGTGCAAGACTTTATATTGCAGTGAAAATTTAGCTCACATTGAGTAAAAATGTGACAAAACTGCTTGGAGTTAAATTCAGTTACCTGTTTAAGTCCTTAAACACGTAACAGAATGGGTTGAACTCCTCTGGATCTTCATGTTTTACATCAAAATTACTTTATTCATCCTTTAAACTCTCCAAATGTTATGTTTAAAGAGATCGTATCCAAGTTGAACTTCTCTGAGGTTTAATTTGACCCTCAACTCTTGGAACAACTCAGACGTAAATCTAGTAACTAATTAAAAGGCTACTTCAGTCTTGTATTAGAGTTAAGCCCAGTCTGGGATCAGCAGTTGTTGGCTGCAACATGTTGCCACAGACTGATTTACAACACTAATGAGACAACACACTTTCTCGCCAAATTTCTCTGAAATCTGCCAACATTTGGAGGAAAAGATGCCCAGTAGCCCGTGAAAAGTATCGTGTACATCAATCCTTTCTGCCTCTTTGTGTGTTTTGCAGGAAGCAGCGAAGACGGAGACAAAGAATAAGGAGCTGTGGATATTTACTGCCTCTCTATGACAACAACTTGGCCTACTAGCATGACTTCTGATTTAATTTTTAACATCAGGTTTTAGAAACACAAGACAGTGCCTCTTACCTCCTGTGGACACTTTTGAAAGGTCCGTCTTACCGTGATGTAGGACCGGCCGAAGCTGTTTAGAACACTGAAAAGAGAATGGTTAATATATAACGTTTCCAGAGTAATATATACTGTATGTATGATGAATTTATGAAACCAGGGGAAGCTTGTATGTTGAATTGTGCATATTTTTCTGGATCAAAGAGACAAAAGTGGAAGGACAGACCTTTGAAAAGCATCACATTTTGCCACCTCTTTCACTTTTTCAGTTAGGATTCAGAAGACTGTGGAGCCAACTGGACACTTGAAACTGTTGTCGTCAACTTTTCAACAAAGGATCAGCACTTTGAACAAGACTGTACGGCTCCACAGACTTTGTACTTTTTAGGAAACGGTTTTACTTGCATTCATGAATATCAACAAGAATCCTTGAGGTATCACAAGTAATATAATGTTAATATTTGGAGACAAAGGACACTCGTATGAAAGACGGAAGTAAAGGGAATCTTACTGGCTGTCTGGTTACAGAATGTTTTCTTTTTTTGAGGAAACAGGTGATCAAACCTTGACAACCTAATAATTTGTGACTTTTTTTTCTTTCTTTGTTGCATCAGGACCACTACTGTACTGTTTTACATAAATATCATTCTCTCTACCAAACCGAGTGCCAGCACCACCATCACAACCAAGCCCTCTTTACTGTAAGCATCAGACACAACAATGTGACAAGGAGTGACGGAAGTAATTTCAGATTTAACTCCTATTAAAGGTTTTTTTCTCCTTTTAAATATAGCAATGCATGGTTTGAAGTAACTAGAAAACAGTATCTATAAGAATTTATTGCTAAGGGACAGAAGGGATGGGTTTTGGCATCGCGACAGGCACACATGGTCATGGAAATCCATTTTAATGCTACTTATCCAAAAGAAATTGGCATCAAGTGGAAATATTCAGGATTTGAGCTGCTACAGTTAAGCCTGAAATGATTCTCAACCAATGCCAAATTTTGATTAGTAGTGAATTTTTATTGAACCAGTTGGTTTCTTCTGGCTGAAAATGACATAAACAGAGATGTTAATGATGGATTTGAAACCTTTCTATGTTTATTTTCACTAAATATGTCCATGATTATTTGCATCCCTTAAAATTGTTGCTAGTTTTTGGGGAAATGCAGCGTCTATATCATAATTTCTACCATCTACAGTGTTCTAATACACTATAAATTGAAAACGGCTAATGCAGTAGTTCTCTAGTCAGTTTCTAGTCAATTGCAGGTGTGGGTCAAAACCAAAGAGCTGACCAAGCTTCTATTAGCGTATAGTTAATATAATATATGGACTGCACCACCTGGGGTTCAACGCAAAGAAATGCATTTCAGTAGGGATGGGTGGACACTTTACTGCAGCCCTACAAGAGAGGCTAACCGAAGGCTATCAATTTTTACCATCTAGTTTTATGGAATGGTGCATGGAGCATTACTGCCACTAAAACAGGACCAATAATACATGGAAAAAATAAGTGAGGATGTTATCCTGCCACAAAATTCTAATTTTTTTTTACACATAATCAAGGCAAAAATGAGGGAGGAGTTTTGCAGATGCAGTAGATATCACAGAGACTCTCATAGGAATGAATGAACTTCCGGTTGATTGGTATAAAAGAAGAAGTCAAAGGTAGCCCCCTGCACTGGCAAGAAGAATCCAAAGATCAATACTAAGATTATCCTGATGAATCTGAGAAGTTCTGGTGGCAACATCTCCAAGACAAGATGGAGTCCACATCTCCAAGACAAACACAGAAAGCTTGTGTAGCATTTGCAAAAGCTCACCTGGACAAAGAAGAGAGCTTTTGGTCTTGGATGAGATTTAGCCTCAAGAACACCCATCAACATGGTCATTTAGGTGAGAATGTCAAAGTAACCTGATGACAAGAAAAGAGGACAACATTAAGATTGTTGAGGAAAAACGTCAGATAGTCTGCATAAAAAGTTGTCCTTTGGTAGAATTGGACTTTCCAGATCTGAAACGGCCGAAACAGCCAAAGTGGTGAAGAAGTTTTTTTAATTTAAACACAAGACACTTGTTCAATTCAATTTTATATACCGTATTAGCCCGAATATAAGACGACCCCGCTTATAGTACGACCCCCTCTTTTTCAAGACTTATTTCTGAAAAAAAGCCTATCTTTAATGAAAAAAATATCGTCTTAAATTTAGAACAATACGGTATATAGCGCACATTTACAACACATGTCAACACTTGTGCTCAAAAAGCATTCATCTTCAGTGAAGGACCTAGGATCCCTGATTTATCACTATACATACCAGTGAGCAGTGATTCTTAGCACGTCTCTGAAATCTCCCTTCAACAGTGTTTCTCCTACTAAGTCCCACGACACCTCCAGGAGGCTAGGAGGTGAACTGATTAACAGAAAACAATTTATGCAAAAGATCTAGACATTATCCAAAATCCCAATGAAGACATGCAAAAAGCTAATTAGCAATTATAGGAGCTGGTAAATAAAGGGTTAGCCACTGTTTGCTGAGAAAGGGCATCAATAATATTAGACATAACTTATTATTAACATCTCTAACAACATGTCTTACCATCTATTTGTAGGCAGAAGAAACCTTTTGGTCAAATAAAAAGTTGACTATAAATCGAAGTTTAGCATGGATATGAATCGACTGGGGCTTAACTGCACATGAAGACACCAGTTCTCTAATCATGATATAAGCCAATAGGAGTGGGCAATATGGAGACAGTCATATAATATTGCACATTTTCTGGAATCTCGATCAGTAGACACAATGGGATTGTCTGTTTTTGGTTAATCCAGTGAAGTTAAATACCTGAAAAATCGAGGTGCTTCATCACATTGATGCAAAGAATCCTGTAAATCCAATATTGCCAGGAAGCAGTCGAGCTCATTGATTTGCAACAAGATCCTCTGCGGCAACCAAAAGGGACAGATACATGAGCAGAAACATCTTTCTTTGTCAGTATGTCGTCATATTGCCTAAACCTTCAGACGAATATATCAAACAAACACACTCTGGCACAACAGTATTAAAAAACGGCTGTTCTATTTTTGTCTTCACAGAGGTTTGTCTGCTTTTTGTGTTTGTAAATCGGCACATTCTACTGTACATCCGGTATTTCCCTGCTTCTGTCCATTTCTACCATGTTTGTAAGAGATCGGAACAACTGCCTGACTTTACTGTTACTGTCACTCGCTGTATATTCTGAGCTTGTTTGGAGCAGATTTGTACTATGAGAAGCTGAAGTTTTTCAGATTCAAGAAAAAAAAAAACAAGATTTAATTCATCATAATTTGGATTATTTATAAAGGAGGATGAATCTGAGCTCCACTCTGAGTTTTTATAGCACTTATAACTGGATCTTATCGAGCCGCATTGCTTTTAAGTTGGACACCATCAGTTCAGTGTTAAGTCTGATTAGTTTGAAAGGCGACGGAGGGATGACGTCACGATCACGAGATGCTACAACGCTTTGCTTTCCGTGTGTGTAAATGTGAGGAAGGTTGGCTGGTCTGCGGTTTCTAAGCAGCCTCGAAAAACGACGGATTCCACCTTTTAAAACACCCAACGATCGACATGTAGTGTCTTCTAAGTGTTTGTTTGCCTCCCGAGGCTTTAATATTCTGTAACAGTTTAGCATAGAACCATCTCGATGGCTGTCCGTAATATTTTTGTATCTCGACGAAAATACTTTGAAGAGTATTGATGTACTGTACCTGTGAAGGAGGGAAGGTTTGGGGGGAAAAAGAAATCTCTTCTGTTTATTGTTGCCAAAGAGATGCTGTGTTGTGGTCAGAGAGGAGGAACGCGACAGCAGCTTTGGCCTTGAACTGATCGTACAAATGTGCGGGACGAGTTTTGGTTTGGGATACTGTCAGTAATATGTGCCCCCACACTGACCAGAGGCCTGTATTACGAAGCAGGATTAAAGGTTAGCGAGGTAACTTCATGTTTTCAGGGTTAAGACGGTGGTTCACTTCTTAGTTGGATACATTGCCAGTGTTCAAGATAACACATCAACACGTATAAAAACACCGCCCGCTAACCAGTCAGTTCTTTTTGGTAAAATGGCGCCACCATTCGTCACCATGGAGCTCATTGCATGAGTCGTGAATATGGAAAGCAAAAAGTGCCATAAATCGCCCCAGTTTGTTGGCGGATTACATTAAAATGCTGTGCAAAGCTCAATCACTCCAAATAAAAAGCGGATTTTCACAGACAAATGCAAGCTTTTTACAGTGTTACAGGTTGAAGAAAAATGGCGCTTTGTATGGCTCGAAGTGAAACTACATTTTGTTTAGTATGTTCCAATCACAGTGCAGCTTTTTACACAGTCACAAACTATAAAAAATAGGGCTGCTTTTTATGGCGCTTCAGGAAAAACACTAATTTGCACACCAGCAAAAGAAGCAAAAAGAAAAATGTTGCAGATACATTAATTGGTTACAGATAGCCAATTAAAACACCGCTTTTTATGGAGTTCCAATAAGGCTGCTGCTTTTTACGCCATCAAAACCCGAAAAAACGCCGCTTTTTACTCCACCAAAAGCTGTCAAAACGCCGCATTTTACAGCTCACCAATGAAAACTGTTTTTTATGAAGTTTCAATAAAAAAGCAGCTTTTTATGCCGCCAAATACCCCCCAAAAAACTGTGCTTTTTATAGCTCTCCTATGCTCTTTATGCTGTCAAAAGCCAGGAAAAAATGACGCTTTTTATGGCATTCCAATGAAGACGCAGCTTTTTACACCATCACAAGCTGTCAAAACGTCACATTTTACAACTCGCCAATTAAAACACATATTTTAATGGTATTCCAATTTTTAAAAAACAGTTATTAATGCTGTAAAAACTGAGTTTTTTATGGCATTCCTTTTTGAAATACTGCTTTTTACACCATCAGAAAGCAAAAAAAAATGCTGCTTTTTATGGGGCGCTCCAATAAAAACGTCGCTTTTTGCAAAGTCAAAAAGCTGCAAAAACACTGCATCTTACAATTCGTCATTTAAAACAATGCTTTTTAAGGCATTACTATTAAAACGCAACTTTATACGTTGTCAAAAGCTGTAAAAACACTACTTTTTCTAGCATTCTAGGTGAATTGCAGCTTTTTCAACTGTTAAAAGCCAAAAACAGTGTTCAACGACCATATGAAGTGTAGTTTTTGGCACTTGTAACTCATTTCATTGGACTCAATACAAATGACAAAGTGGAATCTAATCTGATGTAAACGATCCCAGCATAAAAAAACAAGTTCTGACAGTTTGAACGCCACATTTTAATCTGATGTTTTTAAAACTTTAAATGTTTAAGACGCGACGATTTCTGGCACTTTTAGCTTTTGTAGGAATGCAAGACTTTCCAGCGTTAGTCAAACCCCTTTTCTTTCCCTGAGCATAGATATTAGAAACATTTAGTAGTTTCTCATTGGAGAGAACTTCTTTCATACTTGATTTTTTTTTTTTGTCCTTCTGACTGCAAACACTTTCAAAGCCATTTTCTTGCTGTATAGGCCTTTGTATAGCAATATACAAAGATATAGCACTGAAGCCTTGTAATTGTTGACCTTCGAAGATTTGCAGTGAGACATACTTACCAGTTTGAATGATGTTTTCATATTTGTTCCTTACTTGCTCCCAAAACCATTCAACACAGCCAAGGTTGCAGCTGAAAAATAGAGCTAAAACGGTCTTACATGCCATAACAGTACATCGAAGCAATGCATTAACTCCATGAAATACACAGTTGTAATTATAGTCAGATCTACTCGTGCCTTAATGACTGGGCAGTGATATTAATAAGCCTATAAACTTGCAAGTTCACTCCTGTTTTACTTTGTTAAACTCCTCATATTTGCGATTGGTCATCTGGTTCCAACACCTTTCATGTAAATGCCCTCATAACTAGGTTCAGGAATCCTGGATTTACTCACCGAGTCGAGAACCAGATTAGCGTGACTGTAGTTGTTGGGTTTAGTGAAGCCAGATATGATGTCCTGGAAAACCTGCTTCGTAGCACAGGCCCCTGGTCACATCATTACTTTCTGTACCTTCTATGAAATATAAATAAACTCTGGTTTACACATGTTAAGGTATCTTTTGGTCATTTGTTAATTTCCTGTTAAACCTGCAGCTCTGGAAAACCAATCATTGCTGGTTGATGGATGGTACCAGAATGTTGCCACAGACACTAGATTTAAAAGTATAGTATAGTATATGTAGTATACTGCAGAATACAGTGAGATTTAGCTGGAGTTGACAGGGTTAATCAGCACTATGTGAACTAATTTGACATGTAAAAATCCCACACTCTAGCTTTATTAGAGATTATTATGAGCTCGCGAGAACAGAAATCACTTCAGCATCATTGCTTTTTTCATATAATTTTGCCTCCTAAATTATTCACACACAGACAGATCTTCCAATTCTACTCTCAGCCTGTCCTATGTTTTTGCTGAGATAATTCCTGGCATCCCAGCAAAAAGATCAAAAAGTGAAGAAAAAAAAGTCGTATGTCGTCCAAAAAGTGAAGAAAAACGTTATGGTTTGGGGCGCAACTACCTCACCTGATTCAACCCACTGAAATGGAAATAATCTGAGTGCAGTGAATGCGTCTCAGTGATTGTCGTATAAAGACTCCTGTATCCAAGTTTGGAGGTCAAATCAACATCTTGGGCCATTGTCATGTTCCTCAAGATGTTCCTGATTGGTTGATGTTGTTACCATGGGGTGGGGTGCATTTTCCTGCAGGGGTAGGCCAGTGACATTTGGGATTTCCATTTGCATGAGGGAGTGTGTTTGTTCTGGGACAATGTTTATTTGGGTGTCTAAGTCTCATCAACACGGATGTTAAAATCCAAGGTTTTCCAGCAGAACACCACATAGTACCAATATGATCAATGTTATTCACTTCACCTGTCAGTGGTCAGAATGTTGTGGCTGATCGTGTATATTCTATGTAGCGACACTAGACCAAGATAAAGTTCCCTATAGGGACAATAAAGTC
>OMNN01104131.1:0-33518 GCA_900302755.1 Chromis chromis | reverse complement strand
TTCTTATTATATCTCATTGCCATTAGAAATAAGCTGTTAAACAGCACAAAATAAGTTTATCTGTGTTTTTTTTTTTTTTTTTTTTAACCGTAAATGGAAGGCGACCCACTTGAGGAGCCAACTGGACATTTTTGGCCAGTAAGCTTCTATCCAAGCTGCTTATTGTTGGCCATGTCTATGGTATCATTTTAAAGACTCCCTCCAGTGAAAATCAAGGTTTTGAACTTGTCAACGTGTCCACATGGTGTTTTATATATGTTTAAAGACATATCATGAGCAAAATAAGCAGTCAACCCCATGGCTGAGAGTTTCCACAATGAAACTGTAGTGTACCTATGACAGTCTCAAAACCACAGTTTCAGACCTCCAGTGTTTCACATGTAACAACCTTAAGGAACCAACCCTGTCAACTTGCAGGGTGGGACTTTTCCTGTTATTACTCTTATTCAGTGACCAGTTCAAACATGTATGGCTTTACTCCAATTTTATAGCTTGCCATTGTATTTTCTTATGGTTGAGCAAAGTTGTAGGTGAGCTGGTGTGCCCCATCTGCAGCCAGAGGGTAAGAGTGACTAAAAAGAGAACCAGGGACTTCATAGATCTATTCATACTAGAGTTGTTTACACTTACACATAAGTCTGTTTAATTAATGAAGAGATTATTTCCATGGAAAAAAAATCTGAATATGTAAGTTTGATACACAAAGGTCAGTTTATATTTAGAGTAAATTCAACAACTGGAGTGGGACTATAGTATTTGCATAAAGCAGAGGGGCCTATGGAAAAAAAAGAAAGCATTAATGGATTACTGGATTAATGGAAGTTCAACCTATTTCTAACCCAGGTCCCAACATTGCACTTGGAGATCAGCTGTGGTCACAGACCCACAGCATAATCTTAATGTAGAGCATCTGCTCAGCAGCCCCCCGGAGCTTCCATGACGTCTCCGTTATCATAAGCGTCCCGGGTCTCACCGGACCGTCTGTTCTGCATCGCGGCTCGACAGTCGACAGGCTGGTGACTAAAGAGTAGCCTCATTAAAAAGTCATGGTTTGAAGCGGGTGCCACACTACACATACAAGATGCTGCCAGGGGCCCAGAGATTATTTCTTTTCCAAGCACAATGTTGAGTTCAACTAAAAATCCAGTAATGAAATTATGGTAATTTATGCAGTATACTGTATCAACTGGCCAACCTATGGGGTCAACCAGTTGGATGTTACTCAGGACCAAAAATAATTTTCATTTCACAAAGAGGTGTATTATTGAATCTTGAAATATTATGTAAATATGCAAAAAAAAACTGTCAGTACCTCCAATTAAACCTGTTTCAAGTCCTTAAAAAAGCCTGAGTACTCTGGGGACATGTGGAATTATGTGGCGCCACTATCAGACTTTCCACTCTCCTCAAGAAAAAAGTCTTGCATACAAGACTACATGAGCAAGTTCACCTTGAAGTAGCAGCAGTTATGGCGTGATAGCCTGTTACATACACAAAATGTGTTCACCCCACCACACTCCCACACATGTCTGCACTTCTCTTCCTGTCTAGGACTGAGGCGCAGCAGAAAGAGACAGATGATTTGGGTGTGAGCACGCAGTATGGGGAGGACAAGAAGCAATACCACACTGACTTCATCCTTCCTCCGCCTTATCTCTCGGGCCGCAGATATCCCCATGTTGCCAAGCCTGCACGGGCAGCAAGCTCTGTGATGGAAGTAGAGATGAAACTAAATAAGGAAGAGTCAGAGAGGGAAAGAAAGTTGGTGAGGCTAAAGCTGTTTTATATGTTGGTTTAATGTAATGTTTTTCCAGCAAAAACATCAAAACACTATTAACTGTATTGTGCTAAATGCATGCTAATTAAATAAGTAATAGAGTATTTTCTATTTTTATTTGATTTTTCATGTCAGGAGAAAGACGTGGAAGATAAACAAATGAGTGTGGAAGATTCCATTCAGAAGACTTCAGTCTCTCAATCTGAACCTAAACCACAGCCTCTGGTGACAGATCCTGTCTGTGATGCCACCAAAGACTACACCCCACAACAACCTTTACTTCCTCCTAAACTGCAAAGAGAAACATGTGAAAGCGAGGATGAGCAGGATGCAACAAGCAGATCAAGCAGCAACTCTAGTGATGATCAGGATGATGATTTTGTGACTCTACCTGGGCTGAGAAATTGCGCCACTGATAGCAGCGATGACGACACAGTGAGTGACACTAATGAGGTGAAGGAAAATAAAATTCCACACTCGCCTGATGAATTAAGCTCTGACAGTGTGCAGGATTCCCCATCTAGCACGGACAAAGACTTCCCTCCACTCCCTACCAGAAAGGCTGGCATTAAACCCCGTCCCACACGGCCCTCAGCTTTGGGGAAGATGTGCGGCCAGTGGGAGATTCCCCTTTCATTCCACCCAAACGACATCCCCGCTGTCACTTTGGCAAGTGCCGCTGGTGCCCCTGTGCAGGCTGCCATCCAACGCGAAGCAAAAGCACCACAGGCAAACTCAAAAACCAACGCACCACCACCACCAGCAGCAGCAGTCCCAGTGCAGCAGCCGGCTTATGACCTATTGGCTGACTTCCCGGCTCTCCAGCCCCCAAAGAAGCCTTTAGCACTGGGTGTATTGCATCATGGGAATCCCAAGACCAAAGCTGCAGAAGGGAAAACAGGTCTTACTCACTCACCGAACCGCTGCCAAGACAGTGGGGTTTCCCATGAGAGGAGATTGGAAAATGTGCCCCACGAGGTCCGCTCCATCTGTGCAGGAGATCAGAAATCTGTGCTGGACCTCCAAACATTTGGCTTGGTCAGCCAACGCAGCTCTCCTACCATCAGCTGTGAAGAGCTGAGGGCCAACAACCAGCCGCCTCCTAGAGGTAATAAATCTGCCATGTGTCTCCGTCTAGCTGTGCTGCAGTAAAAACCTCTCCTTTTATCAGTCGGTATAAATAATCTGGTTATCACTGATGCAATTTTATGCCACAAATACACAAACTCACCACATCCGTGTCCGAGAACGTCTTATTGATATTGATGACTCTGTCATACTGCGCTAATTAAAGCCAGGAGAGAAGCGGCAGCACCTGTCCCACGCTTTTAGAAGATGCTGAGTTCAAAATTTGCAACAATCCAGCTCGCAAAGTTTTCATTTTGAAATCTCATTTAATGAGGCTCTTTTGTTTCTGCCACACACAAAGCAGGTGGCTTCATTACTTCATTTACTGAACCTAAAACCCACTTCTTTATCCCGAGTCGTGTCGATAGCAAAAGAGCCAAATCAAACCAACCTTACCAAATAGGGGGCAGTGCTGTGTGCCTCTTTTAATCCCCAACCTCTTCACCCGACCACCCACAAGCGCAAACACACACACACATGCACACATACACACACACGCAAACGTTGCATCTTTCTGTGTAGGTGCTAACACACTGTGACTGCGCGTCGTTGTTGCAGAGAAGTACTTCCTTAGTTGGATGACTCAGTGGGAAAATGTTTTCATAATGAGGGGATTACTGGGCAGTGGCAAAGTGAATTACACGGTGAGCCTTCCATAGTGGCTGTTGGTGCAGAACAGAACAGTGGACACAGATATGAATTAAGTCAACAACAACTCAAGTACACTGTGCTAATTTTGGTAAAGAGTCTGCCTTGTATGGTATATACAAGAGCTCCTACACACAATATGAAATCCTGTATGGATGATGGGTGACAAATTAAAGGAAAAAACTGCACCCTTGATCGCTACAATTAAAGAATTCAGTAGTTCTCTACCACCATCATCAAAACACCAAATGAGATTATATCCTTTAAACGAATGGTGTAGTATACCTCCAGTAGAGTTTGCAGAATCAATGCCAAAGTGCATCAAAGCTGTTCTGACAGCATGTGGTGGCCCAACCGCTTACAAAGACACTTTATGTTTGTTTATCCTTTAATTTGTCCGCCATCTCTTATAACTTGGTTCTGATATATTTGGTTCTGTTTGATTCCTCCTCTGCCTCCTAACAGGTGCTCGACTGGAGCTGAAGGCAGCTCTGCTCTGCTCAGTAATTGTGCATAAGCGATACATACTGCTAGCACTCCTCCAGCAGTTTGCAGTCAGTGCTGATATGATAGAATATACTCTCTGATAGCATAGCCCTGTTGATTCAATAGCACTTTGCTGATCCCCCGAGGGGAGGCTGCTGAGAATTCCTTTGCTGTGGAAAAGAACACAATTCTATTAAGCTTACCCTCTGCATCACACCTAACATGACACAGGCCAGACAAGACAGCATGCATGCGATACAGTAGTAATTCATGCCCCCTTTCTGTGCGTATTGCTGTTGCAGGTACAGATGGCGTGCTTGTTAATGCCAGGACCTGGGCTAGCGCTGCCAAGGCGGGCATGAAGCAAGCAGCTGCCCCTCAGGAGAAAGCCAGACCTTGTACCTTTCAGCAGATAGTTACCATTAATGGAGCCAAAGGTAAGTTTATACTTTGGCATCTATATCCAATGTCTCTATGTGTGTGTGTTGGAAGATGCGTGTGGATATTATGTTTCATTCATGGGCCACATGAAGAATTCATCATGATCGTCACTGGTTGGGCACATTTATTTTGCAAAGTTAACCAAGCTAAAGCCTACAACAGTTCATCTTTTTAAAAATACATTTATATCTCATTATGAAGTAAATTGTGATATTTTGGTATATTTAGAGGATGCAAATGAGGCTGAGGTCAGGATGATTGGTGGTAAATCTCACACCAATGCTACTGTTACTGTTTGTGACATCGATTAATCTGCGCCTTTTATCAAGCTCAACACTGAACACTGACAGATCGCTGGCACAGTTAGAGGTGGTCTGATATTGACATAAATATTAAAGTGACATTTTAACAACATAAACAAGTGATCTTGCCAGTTTGAAGGCAGCCATCCCACAGCAACGTATAGAAGAAGTGATCCTATGTATTATCTCATTATATTGTCCCTCCAGTTCTAAATGAGATGTTCAGTCCAATATAGTTTTACTGTGCACCTCCTGTCCTCGCATTCTTATCTGCGACTGGAAGATGTTGAAACTTTGACTTTAAACTTGGTCAATCATCAAATTTGGCTTGACATTAGAGCTATTTTAAATTAGTTTGGACATGGACGGGCAGGAATGGAATTATGTGTTTAAATTTTCCAAATGAAATTTGGAAATCTGAGGATGTCATCACCTAAATTTAACGAGTCAGTCATTTGCTTCTCTGTGGAAGCTGTTTTCCTGATACTGTTTGTAGTGATAATTTAAATTTGGAGCTGGACCATGCCGTCATGCCTGTTTTCTGGGTGAACTCTAATTCTTGGCATACATGTTTTAAATGTGTTGCAGGAGAAAACTGTTAGTTAACAACATGCTCAGAAGCTGCAGAGATGGAAATTCATTAACCTTGTGAGCTAATGCATTTAAAACATAAACATTTCACCATGCTCTAGTTAAATGCCTGTAAATTCCTGAAAGCATTTAAATAAAAATGTGAATGTCACTGACGCTACTCTAGTATTATCAACATATTAGTCCCAATAATCATCTACACAGGCAGCATACATCTATTTTTTCCCCTTTAAATTACTATGTATTCTTCATTTAGAACTTCACCGAGAGATTGCAAGCAATTTTTCAAACTAATAACTACTGTAAAAACTGTATCACGAAAGCACGTCCAGGATTAATGCTTCTAACATCCTTTTTCATAGTCATTTGTCATTTTCTTTCTGTAATCTTTTCTCCTTTCATAGCTGGGTATTCTGCTGCTCTGAAGTTTTCCAACAAAGTGACTCCTTCACATCACGGAGCCAATCTGAGGGTGACTGCTTTGTGTCATGGCCCTCAACCTCGCAACCTAAACCGCTTTGTTAGAACTGGTTGCCCTCCTGCCCCTCAGGTGAATATAATGACATTTAAACTGATTAACAAATGTGCACGTGATCCTGCTCTTAATCTGTGAGCGCAGTATCACCTTATCATTCTCCATGATAATGTGATACTGCTGATAAAGCCTACAACTGAATAGTTATAAGGGCTTCATCTATCTGATTACATACTTTTAATTGCTTCCTGATTATATGCATTTTAAAGAGTACTCAGAGTTCAGATCTTGAACGGGAATCAAGGGGGAGATTTTCTTTGAAGTGGATATAACTCTGCAGTGACCCACAGCATCACAGCACTACTAATCTTGAATTTTTGCTTGGTTAAAGACCATTCACGGCAGATCAGAGGCTCACATGAATATCTGTTAAGTCCAGCTCTCGGTCCAACAATGTTGCTGATGCTACAATGAACTCCCAAAACAAAGAGACACCACAGAGAAAGAATCATCTCTCCTTTGTCATGTTAAAATATATGGTTGCTGTTCTCGCTAGCACATATATTCACTAAATACATTTTTAGTGCATTGGGCATTGGCTCAACGCTGCACTGCCCTCACTGCTTAACAGAGGGTCTGGGAGGAAACTCTAGTCGACTGTAGTCTGCAGATAAACATGGGAAGGGCTGACAGTTTCAAAGGGAGGGACTCACATGCACCAATATGCATCAGTGGCTGAAGAGTCTGCAAAAACATACAACAAAGAAGCTGAGTTTACAACACACAAACATTGAGTTTGACTTCTACTAAGGACTCCATTACTCCATTATAACTTTACATTGGAGATGTTTGCTGCTATATTAATGCTTTACCCAAAATGTCACATATTGCACCTTTAAGAGGATTTGATAATGACAATAGACTTTATTTTTTACTGATAATACTGATTCTGAATCTGATTACCACCCAGTCTCTAGGATAGCATAGAAGAGGATATTATGCATTCAGCAAGGCAAAGTGTATACTGGGTTCATATATCATGGAGAGATTGATACATCAGATTACATCTCAGTCGATAACAGTAAACACCAGTGAGAAAATGGTATTTTCCTGGGAAAACATCTTAAAATTAGTTAATTATAAACACTCAATTAGAAGAAACAAGTATACCATTGGATCCATCTGCAGTGATTAAGCACAGCTAAGTATAGTATGAGCAATGCAAATTTGTGGTAATGTATGCCACTGCAATGACAGTTTTGCTTTTTTATAATAGCAATGGCAAGTCTTACACAGCAAAATGTGCATCTAGCTCGTTCCTGCGGGGTAAAAATCTGTATGGTTGCAGCATTTAAACGATGCAATTCACAGCCACTTATACCAGAATAAGGGTGCAGGTCAATCCGCTGATAATGTCAATATTCTTTTCAGATTTAGTAGTAGTTTTGCAACTGGCACTACAATTACTCTTGTCGTCCATCTGAAGTGTTTTTAAGCCATGTATAAATGGGGTTTAATCAAAACTGAGCACGCATTGAAATGCCACTCCTTAAAGGAAGGGTTATATTTACATTTTGAGAAGCACACATTTGTTTTTGAGTTGAAAAAGAAACTACTACTTTCATGTCTATCTGCTGAATATGTAGCTAGCACTCAGAGACAAACAGCTAACCTGGCTCTGTTCTAATGTCATAAAACAGCTTCTGTATGAAACAAACAAACAAGATGTGATATGTTAATTGGTGAGTTTAAGAGGTGCTGCAGGGCAAAGTTTTCAGCATAGGCTATCTAGTCAGTTGCCTAGGGCGACTAGCTGGAGAGCCGCCAAAGAGGGAGAAGAAATAGTTTGTAATTGCTCCTGATCTGCTTTTTAAAAGTCTGTCACCAACGTCTAATGTGTCTCTTACATTACAGTCCTCTCAGACAGCTCACACGGCACTAAACATCTAATACTGAGACTACAGACAGACTGTAGAATAACACTGGTGGTTGACACACGTGACCTGATGTTTTTAACACTTCTCTGCTTTCACTGCTGTGAGTCACGTATGAGTAACCAGGTTACTTATGCTCCATCCAAACATTATATCATGATTCACACCTCCGTAAAGCAGAGCTGAGATAGGGATAATTCTGCATGTGCACAGGTGTGGCCTCAACTCGAGTGAAGTAGTCATTGGGTTTAACAAAAGAAATCATGATAAGAACAATGACCTACACTCTGAAAAAGGTCCGTGATGTTATGAGACAGCAAATCCAGGCACTGATCAGGTATAAATCCAGATGTTGGCTCCCACAATGACAGCTGCGACGCCAATGTGCTCCATTAAAACATTGAAAGCTTTTGATAGTGAGCAATCCCCTGAGCCACAAAATATATAAAAACAGCAGTTAGTTTCAGCTTCAGTTATATAACAGTAGCGCTGCAGTGGACACTGCAAGCAAGTAGTTGTTTTGTGTCTTTTTGAGCACTTAAACAAACATCTCAAAATTGCTGCTGTCATTTTGGCAATTTCTTAAAGACTCCTTTCAGAAAAAAAATCAAGTTTTTTTAACTTGTTAACATGTCGATATGGTATTTTTATACACTAGAAGATACATAATGAGTGAAATAAGCAGTCAACAACATCATACCTGAACATGCAGTGCACTGAAAACAGTCTCAGCAACTCAGAATCAGACTTATCGAGTTTCATACGTAACAATCTCAACAAACCAATCCTGTCAACTTGCGTGGGGCTTTCCATAACATTATTCTTCTTCAGAATCGTTTTCTGTCGTAATATTTTGGCTGGTTTACTCCAATATTACAACTTGCCATTTTGCAATGAAGAATCGTTTTACAGTGATTTAGCAGAGTTGTGGATGAACTGGTGTGCTCGAGCTGCAGTGACTCGGGGAGGGGTGCATCTAGAGAGAGACAGGGACTTCATGGATTAGCACATTGTGGAGAAAGCAAAAGTGCAGAGTTACATTTAAGACATTTTAGGTCATAAAGGAATTATTTCCATGCAGAAAACTTCTAAATATGTAGTTTTGATACACAGAGATGAGTTTTTAGTGAATAAATCAATGACCGAATGACAAAGGATATACACCGATCAGGCATAACATTATGACCACTTGCCTAATATTGTGTTGGTCCCCCTTATGGGGTCAAAAATGCTCTGAACCATTGGGCATGGACAAGAGGACCTCTCAGGGTGTCCTATGGGGTCTGGCACCAGGATGTTGGCAGTGGATCCTTTAGGTACTCTGGGTTGTGCAGTGGGGCCTCTGTCAATCAAACTTATTCCACTGCATCCTGTTGATGCTTGACCAGAATGGGATCTAGGAAGTTTGGAGGTCAAATCAACATCTTGGGCCATTGTCTCAGAGGAACAGTGTTCCTGATTGTTTGATGTTTTTGTCATGTGGTGGGGTGCATTTTCCTGCAGGGGTAGGCCAATGACATTTGGGATTGCCATTTGCATGAGGGAGTGTGCTTGTTCTGGGACAATGTTTATCTGGGTATCTAAGTCTCATCAACACAGATGCCAAAATCCAAGATTTTCCAGCAGAACACCACATAGTACCAATATGATCAATGTTATTCACTTCACCTGTCAGTGGTCATAATGTTGTGGCTGATCGGTGTATAACGGGTCATGTTGGTGGCATGACACATAGTTGCATAAAGTTACATTTGTAATAATAAAATGTTCTAAAGGTATTATAGCTATCAAAAAATATAGCAATAAAAATAGACCAATCAGGGGTGCCATGGATGTCTTGCCTAAGGCACAGCAAATGTCAAAAGATGGCACTGCAGTGCTGGTAGGTGGACTATTTTAACCTTTGGACAGAACTTGGCCAGTCGTTTCCTCTTCTGTCCAGTCTAAGCTAAGCAATTGCTGGCTCTAGATTAATGCTGAGCATACAGAAAAAGTTTGTAATAGCATTTAGGAAGAGGGAGCTGAATATTTTGAAACTTCATTTAACGCCACTTGGCTCTGTCTCTGGTGCTCCAATGTTACATACAAGAACACGCATCAAACATGTTTCTTATGTAGTTTTAGTAGTTTAACCCTGACCCTTCTCACTTATTCAAGTAATCAATTAAAGGCAGTGGACTCTGCTGGTGTCCTTTAGGCTAGTTCAGTGTTGATTCAGTGGGGAGTTAGCAGTGTCAAGCAAGCAGTAAATGTTTCCTCTCCATGTAAAAACAGAACACTATATTTTCACATCTCCATCTCTTTTCTCAATCTTTCCCCGCTCTGCCCTTTCTGTCTCTGACCTATTTAAATTTGGGTCGCACTTTCTTTTACCGTGTGCAATGGTGACAGTGACAGCAAGGCTTACTGCACTCTGAGGTTTGCCCCTTTGGCCTCAGCACTTCCAATCCAGCAGGATAATTACTGAAGCTGCAATGCACATTCCCCCTGGGTGGAAGTGGCAATATGGGGGTGTCTTGGTGTCAGCTGAGAAATGAGATGCAAGGAGGCAAGCCTGAGCGAGAGAGAGAGAGTGAGAGAGAGCGAGGGAGAGCAACACCAGGAGAGAGATTGTAAAATGCGTGACGGTGATGGAGAGAGACATTATAAAAGTTTTATTTTTGGCAGCAAAACAGCTGATGCTGAGATGCAAGTAAATGTTTATAGAGAGTGTGAAAAAGTTATGAGAACTGTTTCAGACAGTAGCACGTTTTTAAAGCCTTTCTCTCTCTCTCTCTTATATCTGTTCTCATTCTGGTGCTGACCATAACCTAAATATTCTGATATTAAAGTTTCACAGGAAGGAGGGAAAGGGTAGAGTGTGGGGGAAAAAGTCAGATAGAGAGAAGCTAAAGAGCTTTTTTTCCCCATCAGGTGAGTGTATGAACTAGAACGCTTTGTGAATGGATGATAGTAACTACTTGGGTCTGAAGGCCTCTCAGACAGAACCAAGGTCCCGTACGCATGCTTACAATCTAGGTGTTTTATTCTCCCAGTCTTTCAATAAGCTTTGTGTAGCAGTGATTTAAACCTCTGCTACCTCAGTCATCAAATCCAACTTATTAGATATTACCTCTAAGAGGGAGCAATCAAGTGAAGCTCCTTTTTTTTATTGCGTTGGCATTTGGGTGCCACAACATCCAAACTAAAAAACAGAGCAACCAATTGACAATTAAAAATGTACCGTTCTTGGCAGAGGGAAAAAAAGAAGTGAGCAGCCAAATCGTTCGGTTTAGCAGCCTGATCGATGGGCTGTTGAAAATGTGGGATTGTCAGAACCGAGGCACGTTTGGAGGGATCTGAGAGGAGGAGGAGGAGGAGGAGGAGGAGGAGGCGGCTTGGCGGCAATGAGGCTTGTGCATTTGAGCCTGTGTTGCCCTTCAGCCTGTGTAAGTGTGTGAGTGGCAGAGACATAGGCCAAAGTTTTCCCTCTTGCGTTCTTCTGTCTTCTTCCAGCTAATAAGGCTGTCTCTGAGCTGTTGCTAGGCTACACTGGTCTGTTGTTATTCTCTGGCAGGTGGCCTTTTCCCTCTTCAAGACTGTGTGTTTGTGCATGAATTTGTGTTTGTGTGTATATTTGATATCAGTTTGTGACTGACCAAAACAGAGACAGGTAGACAGAGACCGAACGGCAGAGCGTAAAATGAAGGACAAGAAATGTGATCAGGAGTTTGACCCCAAAGATCCGTCAGTAACGTCATCGTGCTGCTTCTTTTCTTTCTTTCTTTTCCACATATTCATGCTTCTCCGCATTTCAAACATCCCTGCTCTGTCATTATGTTTGCATGCTGGCATAAGTGACCTGTTCCATAAGGGGACGCATCTGTACACATTGGAATGAATGTACTTTCTACCGCATGTCCATTTGATCACAGACATGTGGTTTCCACTTCTGTGAACTCGGCAGAGGCAATCTTTAAAGTAAGGAGGCTGAAAACTGTTGTAACTAGGCAACGAAATAAGGTTCTATGCATCGTGATATCTGCTCGAAAAGAAAAAACTTCAAAGCCCCTTAAAGAATATGGGACGGTTGTCCCTCTTATGACTCATGGGGGTGGAAGGAGCCTAATCTGATACAGATCCATAGATTGGTTTTAGGGCACGAGAGACATAGACGTGGTTAAAGGTCCAATCAATGTGTTTGCTCATAATCAAGAAACCTGCTCTGTGTTTCTCTCTTTTCTAGCCCCCGTGTTAACCCTTCAGTTGCTGCAAGGAGGGTCCCTAAGACCCTTTGTAAAATATTTATGGGGGGAAATAAACTGCAAACTGGTGCAACAGTTAAGGATACACTAAATAAGAAATGCCCAAAATGACCATATAGTTGCTGAGCATTCCTAATGACTCAGAGATGAGGTTTTTGGCTTTCAGAGCTCACTCTCCAGTCTGCACTCTGTTTTGGATCAACCCCTCCCCACCCACGATCTGGCATTTTCAAATGTTCAAAGATGGAGGATGGTGCTATGAGTGAGCGCCTGGCATCACAAGGCATTTTACTCTCCAGCCAAAATGCAAATGACAAAGCAGCATTATTATTATCATCATTACTGCACTGCTTTACATCATGATAAATTACCTCTTGACTGCAATTGTCAACTGGATCTCTGCTCTAATTAGCTAATTTGCTCATCTCTGCGGTGGAAAAGTGACTTTATGATTAATACGATTCACAGCCAGGCAAAATATATAATAAACCTTGATTAATGACAATTAGTATTTAATAGGAATGATTGAACTTTGCACTTTTTTTCTTATCATAATGGTGTGTTAATACGGGTGGGGAAAGCAGTACCCATTCAATCCCATGCTCTGCTTCATAAAGTTTAGAAAACTGCTGTCAACAGCATAAAACAGTTGTTTTTGGCAAAAACAAAGGCAAATGCTGCATTAAGCTGTGCAAAGAGTCTGAAGGAAAGGATGTTTTACTGTTTGTGTTTGTCCCTTCATAAAATTTAACATTGAAGAGGACCCAGAAGCATGCTGTTAATTTTGTATTTTACTCAGAAAGTGGGAACCAGGGTATTTACTTTCCATTTAGAATATGGAAGCGATTTACCCTAGTGTGCAATGTTTGGTTTTACAGTCAGGTGCCATTAAACCACTGCAGAAGAATATGGCACAACAACATTACTTAATTAAAAAAGTGCCAGTCACACCAGACTAATGGTGATAGATAACATGAATAAAACGAGGTGTGTATGCTCATTTCATGTACTAATTTGAGGAACACATGGTCAACACAGATTTGATGTTTTCGTCAAATTTTTCATCTTTTAATGAAGCATGTGACTGAAGTCTGCTGTCTTCAGTGGACGCTTAAGTGACATGCTTCATACATGTCATGGTTTATCCACTTAACATTCAATAGACAAGAATTTGAACATAAATGTCGCGTTATAGTTGCGACAAATAACTATGTGCTATGTAAAGTGGAATTAGTGAATTAGAAATTAGAGAGAATTCACACTCCCTGTGTGTGTGTTGTTATCTGAGTTTTTCCATATTGGCAAGCATTCTAGTCGAGCGTGCATGTTTGTGCATGTGAGCCCCTCCCTTTGAAACTGTTTGCTTATAAACAGACAACCTACACCACAGTGAAAAAAGCAATAGTGCCATCCTGCAATTAGCCGGTGCCCTAAAAGACAAAGTATTAAAAAACTTTTCTTTGCTACTCCTTCGCTACTCGTGTCTCTTCAACTCCAGTCTTTCTGCGTCTGTTTCCACACATGGGTCTTCTCTGGTCCGTCCACCAGCTGGATTGACCATATTTAAAAACAGACCCTCCCAGAGCAGAACAGACATGAGCAGAGAGAGGGAGAGACAGGTGAAGTGAGGATACCGTTACTCGACAACAGCTTGCTATGGCTAATGTATAACATTTTACAATGTTAATGTGGGCTAATGGTTTAGGATTATTTTTCATTAACTCTGATGTTTACAAACTTTTTGGTTGTAAATGAAAGGAAAGAAAGGGGTGCTGTGTGGCCTTTAAATCTATTTTTATCACACTTTGTCACATTTTAATTCTATCAATGCATCAATTCTTTCACGTCTGCCAAATGCAAAAAAAAACAAAAAAAACATGTATGCCTCATTCTGAGAATTTTTCAAATTTCTGCCAAGTTTCCAATCAAGCTAAATATTGAGCAATTTGAAATTATGCATAGATCCATATGGATGGACCGAACATTTACTCCTCACATCCTTCTTTTTGGTTGTTTTGACCAAATAAGAATACGTGCCAAAAGGAACATAGATGATGTGTATACACATATTTAAACATATGCTAATTCATATGAAGAAATTTATTTTTAATTCAGTTCAGTTTCACAGAGTTCCAGAAATTGTGCTTTTTAATCAAGGCAAGAGACTCTGTTGGGCAGCGAAGCGACACCCGATTCTGTTGTGACAAGACACATTTATGGGACTTTTTAGCACCTCTGGCATCTCAGTGATATTGTAGTGTAGATTAGTGTAAATTCTCCAAACCATTTTGTACAAATTATTTTCCCGGAAACATTACTGCATTTTTACCTTAGTTTCATTGTATTTATGAAATATTACAAATTGAGTTCACTGAACTCTCCAGTTACTCATTCAGTTCGCCAAAGTAAAGCTGCCTTACATAGTGAGACTGTTTATCTGTGAAAGAATACCTCAGACCTGCTCCTCATTGACACTTTCTTGGCTTTCAACTTAGCTGAACATTGATTTCTTCTTTCACATCCTCAGGAATAAATATTCTTCATCTGTCGTTTTCTTCATCTTTCAATCACTATTTTTTTTTACATTCTTCTAATCACTTGCCTCCCAGGCACACCGAGCCAACTGTCCAACTCCAGGACTCAGATGTCCCCGTTATCCTGTCCAACAGGTGAGGCTGCTAACAATCCCATTTTCTCCCATCCCTGAAGTTAGGAGCCAGCTCTAATCTGCATTGCTGAATTTAG
Organism: Chromis chromis; assembly: GCA_900302755.1. Lineage (NCBI taxonomy): Eukaryota > Metazoa > Chordata > Actinopteri > Pomacentridae > Chromis > Chromis chromis. Next base: position 18,747 of record OMNN01104131.1, on the reverse strand, counting down.
GTCCAACTGTAATTTACGCGGCAGTCTGTGCATGCGCGCTGCAGCTGCGACTCGGCTCTCCACTGATTCTTATTTTATCTCATGAAACTGTCACCTTGTATTACATATAAAAGGCCTGCCACTGTGCAATAAATATTCCTCAATAGAGATTAACCAATCTTCTGCTAGAATGATGCAAAAATATAAGTCACATTAGATTGTGACACTGTGCATGTGTGTGCATGACTGCGTGGGTTTGTGCATGAACACTTGGTTTTCTTGTATGGATTGACGTGTGTATGTGTGTGCATTTGTGTGTAAAACCTGCCTCACACTATATAATTGAATATGGGGAAAAAAAGGGGGTTTTATTTGTCCGGGTGTCACTAATGATGGATGCCCCTCATAAGACAAGCACAATCAGGGATCATTCCTCATCTTTCCTCCCACTCCTCACCCTTCCTCTCCATCATATTTTACTCGCTAAGCCAAACTCTTACTCTTTTTTCCCCCCCTTTCTCTTTGTTGGCACTGCTAGCTAGCAGTGTCACAGTGAATTTCATGCTGCCACATGTTGTGTCTGTTCTGCCCTAATTGAGAAGGAGGCAGGATGTCTTTAATAATAAGTCCTATGACCGTTATAAGGCGATGGAAAATGGCAGAAGCTGTAGAACAGATGGCTTTTTGCTTTGCTCCGATGTCATATATACATAATTTTCCACTTTTCAAGGGTATACATTCTGCATGGGGAGGCTCACGGAAGAGGTCCGATAAGGACACATTACTATTTCATCACTTTTCATTGAGTTGGTGTACACTTCCTCGACCATTTCAGTGCCTTGTTTTGGATGTAAGCAGTGTTTGGGTGCTACCATGAGCATCTCCGAGTAGGAAATGCCTCAAAGCTAGCTAGAGAGGTATTGTAACTTTTCGACGTTTTCAACATTATGCCCACTTGAACGACCTCGGGTCAGCTATCTCAGGCTGGATGCATAGCTCTGCAAACCTACAAGTAAATGCCTTTTGGGGATCTATGTGGAAAAAAACTGTGTTATGGCCTTGCAGAGGAGTTGATATCCACATCTTACATGTCATGCAGGAATACAATGTCATGTATTCCTGCTTCTCAAACAAGCTGATTTGTTAATTCAACTTTGTGTGGGGGGGAATTGGAAAAGAAAAAAGTTCACGTTGCGTACAGTGGCCCATGTAGCAAAAGCAGCGGATCAGCAGTGCAGCAGTGGGTATGAAACTGGATGCGGTCAGCCAGTTCTGCTGTGCACTACAAGTGTTTTGGCAGAGCCCACAGCCTTTCACAAAATCAATGTAGTTACACGAGCAAGTCCAAAGAAAATAAATGTAAAAATATGCTTTGGTTTGCAGTTATGCAGCAAGTATGATGCGCAAGCTATTATGTGGCAAGTGTAGACTGCTGTATTGATTAAAATAGCATCTTTTCCATCAGACACCCATGATACAGATGACTGAAAAACACAATCAATGTGGACAGCTTTTAAGAAACAGCCATGGGAACCTCTCTTAAAAGCATATTGGCTTAGATGCGGCCAAGAAAACCCACAGTCCAACCTTAACACTAATTGACATAAATGTCATGCCAAGATATGAGCAAGATAGCATGCCATAAAAATGTTGTGTCTAAGAATAGATATCAGTAAATCTCATAGTGTAAAGCTCTGAATAAGAAAAAAGTGATCATTAAATACAAAGGCTCAAAGAGGCTTCTCAAGCAAATTACAAAAACACATTTTCATACTAGTGGTATTTGGCTATGTGGATATGGTCTTTTCACCAGAATTTGAGATATTAATGTCAACTTTCTATCAGGGTAAAATCCATTTTGATTCTAATGCATCTCAGAACTAATTGGAAATAAGTAGTTCCATTGAAAATTCTAGACAGCAGGCTCTTAACCAGAGTAACATAACCATTGTTTCTGGAAGTACATGCTGCTTTTGAATGCTTTAACAGTCAGTTTTCAGTGCTGCAAGGACCACAATCAAAAATATATTCACCTTCACTGTGTTGGGGTAAAAGCAGTAATGGATATAATAGAAAGGCTAACAAAACAAAAACTGTCTGAATGGCTAGATAACGCTTGGGGTAATTGGGAAAGCACTTTTTTCAATTTAGGTGAAGCAGCAGCGAGCTTATTGTTTTCACCGCACAGCCAAAGATAAGGACTAGAGTCAGTATACATATTGCTGTATGATATCCACGGTAAGAAACATGAATTCGGCTCCAGATACATAAGTAGATGACTACAGACTTGGGCGCATATTTGTAACATATTATATATATAAAGATATGGATAAATAGATAGATACAGACAGGTGACAAATTAAAGGAAAATCCAACATAAAGTGTTTTGGTCAGGTGTTTAGCCACCATGTGCAACCAAAACAGCTTCAAAGTGCCTTGACACGGATTCTCCAAGTCTCTGGAACTATACTGGAGGAATGGAACAGCATTCCTCCCAAAGGTACTCCCTCATTTGGTGTTCACATCATTTTCATTAAACCATTAAATGACCCGTCGTACCCAGTGAATGGAGGCATCCTGGAAGAGACCACTCCCATCAAGATAGAAATATGTCACTATCGGATAAAAGTGATCACTCAGAACAACTTTAGCTGTGTCCCTGCATCCTTCCAAGTATGGGTCCTTTGAAGGATGCAAAGGCTGCATCTGAGCATTTGTTCAATGAGACAGTCTGAAATGTAATCCGAAATTGTGATTTTGTTTTTAATATATTTTTTTATATACTTGAATAACTTGAGATGCTTGTACTGTACGCTTATACTGGACTAAACTATCTGAAAAACAAGAGGGGTTCGCAGCTTGTTTGAATTTGTTAACATTCACACTAATATAAACTTAAAATATTCTAAAATCGGCACAGTCTTGGTGAAATTCAAACACTGAAGCTGTACAACTGGAACGTAACCACAACACAATACTTAGATTTAAAAGTATAATCCTCAGCTGCTGATAAATCCATCTTTTCAGTCAGGCTGTGAGCAGTTAAATCTCCAGCTGTTGATCGAACTGTCACCAGCACGCAATGAATCTTGGGATGTGTTGGGCTGCGAAGGATCCACCTGATGCATCCTTTGGAGAAAAAGAAGGACGCATTCGTCGGCCGCACTTGAAGGAGTCTTCATGTCTTAAATGAAATGGAACAGCCTTCGTCACGCCGCTGTGACGCATTTGGCCTTCAAATGCAGCCTTCAAAGGATGCAGCCTCTGAATTAGAACACAGCTCTTGTACTGATTTTTAATGACCCTTCCCTCTAAGGGGACATGTGGGCCCAAACCATGCCACAAAATGCCCCCTAACTGTAGGCTAAGCTAACTGTAGGGGCCAAGAGTTCAAATTTTTCCTTTAATTTGTCATCTGTTTGTAATTATAGCAACTTCATACACCATCACAGCCATCACTGACTTTTTCCTCATATCATCAGATTGCCAGCTTACCAGCCAGCAACAGGACACAGATGACCCTCATTTTTGTCTTTATTGTTGCACCTTTCATTTAAAATAAAGCCAAAGCAAGCCTTTATTCATAGCAGTAAAAAACCTTGCAATTTTTATTGTTATTACTGTGTCTGAGCACAAATAAATAGTGCATATCTTCGAATCAGCTTATTTTCTGCCGAGCACAGCGTGTATGGGAGTGTATCTGTGTGTCGCCGTCACCTTCAAACCACTGCGTGATGATTGTTCTCTAAATTATGGCTCTATCCATAAAATGTGCCCTCGCTGTGGTCTTTTATATTCATAATTTGTAATTACTGTGAATTAGAAGCTGATTTACAGAGGATTGTGTCTTTATTCACGCCAAGTATTGTCTTTGTGGACAGCCGTGTCTGTGTGTGTCTGCTTGTGATGCATCAGCCGTTCGATAGGTGGGTAAAGTTAGAAAGAACTCTGGCCTCATTCACATTGTGTGGTGAACAGCAGTCGCCAGAGGGGCCCGTTTCTCACTTAGCTTCAAACGGATACTCTAATAGCTGCTTAAAGGACACATGCGCCTCATGCTGTCTCCTTTCTGCCCTCCTCTCTTTTTAGTGAGGCAGAAATATGCCTTGTTGTGGTGAAATGAATAAAGATTTGGGACTGGGTAGATGAAACCCATTATTAATATTTAACAAAGCTCTTTAAACTTACATGGCACCATTGCCTGGTTGAACCAGAAGAGAGGGAGAGGAACAGTAGAGACGTAAATGAGTGGAAAAAGAATAGAGCCTTCTGGGGCTTTCAGTTTCCTGGCTAAGATCCTGAAATTCAGAAACAGATAGTTGGATTTTGGCTTCTAAAACGCTCCTCTACCCTTTGTGGAATGATGTACTTGTTGATTTTCCATAAATAGAGCCTGTGTAGGAGACGGCAACAACACAGGTCCTCTTTGGATCGCATGGTCCCTTGATATTATCCGTCAGTGGCAGAGAGGGTGACAGTTTTCCTCCTTGTGTCTTGACATACTAAATGAGTAAACTCAGCACATAGCTCGCAGTAATGTGGAACGCCTCCACCCACCTCTTCACACGGAAAGCAAAGACAGAGGGGAGGAGATGAAGGCACAGGAAGAAAGTGATGAGGTAGATGAGAAAGAGAGAGTAGGAGAGGAAGTGGGTGGGATGCTTAATAGATTATTCCAAAGCATTCTCTGTGTTTATCTGATGCTCTCGTTTGGTTTAATAAGTGGAGCGTTACTGCAGTCTGCATGCTAAAATGTTGGGTTCAAGCACTAAGGCAAAATAGCCTGTTAAGATTGCATTATCAAACATTTCAGTGGATTTATCATATCTGTTCTTCATTGAAAATCACATGTGAACTGATGGCCTCAGCAGGGGAACTGTCACCATAACAGCTTGAATGTCAATGACTTCTTTTGGCCTTACTGGACCTCAACCTCATTTGTCTATGTAGGGCATTTCTGAAAAGTTAAAGTATCTCTCTGCTGGTTGTTTAAATCCCTAAAAACTCATCTCTGTATATCAAATTTACACATTTAACCATTTTTACCATGAAAACCATCCCTTACTGCTTTAATATGACTTAGACGTAACTCTACACTGTTGGTTCCTCTAGAATGTGCAGATCTATGATGTCCCTGCCTCGCTCCAGACACTAACTGGAGCACATCAGTTCACCTACAGCTTTGCTCAACCACTGTAAAACTACTCTGCGCTACACAATGGCGAGCTGTAATATTGGAGTAATTCAGCCATACAGGTTTAAACTTAAAACCAATGAAGAAGAATGGTATGGAAAGCCACACACTGTAAGTTGACAGGATTGATTCCTTAGGTTTGATCTGTATGAAACTGTCTGGACCCGTATTTTGATAACGTCATCGGCGCAGTGCAGTTTCAAGGTTGGATACGCTCTTCCACCATATAAAAATGCCATATGGACATTTTAACAAGCTAAAGAACTTGACTTTCATGGGAGGGGGTCTGAGGAAGTTTTAAGAGCGCTACACTAAAGCATGTGAAACCTTTTTTTGTGTGCATTTGGTAACATAATTTGTGCTATGTAATGAAGTTTCCTGCCCTGTTTTACCCCTAAAATTAGAACAGGACACGGCCTGATCATGTATGATACAATCCATGTAGTATTGCAATGGTTCCATCATTTGTCTTTAAACTAGCCCTTTACTTTTATTATCAGAGTAGGTATTTCCTAGATTTGATAGAATTCCACTTTGTGCTAATATTTATTTTTATTGTGACTTATTGTAGATTTACCCTTTTTCTGCATGCATGGGGTTTATTATTTTGTTGTAATGTCCTCTATAGATCATATACTAGGCCACTAGCACTAGTGAGATTGCCACTGACTGGTATATAATTCAAAAAGGTATACGTGCACAGCCCTGGCTCTGTAATTGGGAAACAAACTTATTGGCTCGGACAAAATCCACATGACACTATTACAGCATGTCCTGCGCATGTTAGTGTTGTGCACAAGGCAGAGGGGAATGGAAGGGGAGGTGAGATGAGAAAGAAAGGGGCGAGAGGGATGGTCTGGAACTATATCTAGGTATGTGTCAAAGTAAGATCCACACGAATGCCAGCAGAACAGTACATTGTGAAGAGATGATCAATGTTATTCACGTCACCTGTCAGTGGTTTTAGTGCCGTGGCTGATCGGTGTATATTCCTGTCTCTTGTCAGAGGACTGGATGAAGTGGTGATTTGATTGCAGGTCATAAATGCTATATAGCTGAGCTGTAATTTCACACTGTGCCATCGCAGAGAGACTTGAAGTTGACAGAGACTGCGTGTCTATGCAGCACCTGACTATGTCTGCGGAAGCATATATAATCACCGCGGAAATACTTTGATTCCCCTGTCAACACTACGAGACGAGACTAGCGATTTCAGATTTATCCATGTGTCTTGAAAAATCATTTGCATTAGGGTGTAAAAAATGTCAGCTCAGGTTAAACGAAACATGATGAAAAGGCCTTTTGTAAAATTTAGCCACTTTGGTTGCTGATTCTCATCCCATGTTTTTTTATTTTTTATTTTTTAACTTATTTATTTACTATTTTTAAAGAGAAAAAAAAAACAGAAATCTAAAACACGTCACTTCATACATGCTTCATTCTTTGCAACAGAAATTGTAATTTTTTTTACCAGGGCGGTTGTGGCACAACGGTTAAGTCCCTGGGCTACTGATCGGAAGGTCAGAGGACCCCCACTGCGGCCACTGTTGGGCCCTTGAGCAAGGCCCTTAACCCTTTCTGCTCTGGGGGCGCTGCACCGTGGCTGACCCTGCGCTCTGATCCCAACTGGGATATGAAAAAATTGAATTGCGCCCTGGGGACAAATAAAGTTTATAAATAAATAAAAAGTAAAAGGCTTTCATGGACTTCAACTGCCACTTCAAGTATACAGATTGATCAACAAATAGAAAACAAAGAGTTCTTCTTATTCCATAAAATTTATTCCTACTTAAAGACGACGTAGAAAGAAATAGGCCAGGTGGCAAATGTGTTTTTATAGAAGGTCAGTTTTGTATCAGCATTATTTGCAGCAGTAGGATTATTCATGAAAAAGGGAACCCTACAAATCAATTCTGTTCTCTATCATCAAGTGAAGCTCTTTTCAGTTGCATCAAAGGCAGAGAACAAAAAATGTCTTTGAAATGAAATAGAGCAACCTTTTTCAATCCCTCTTAAATTCTGCAATGCTTTTCATCAACGGTCTCTTTGTGCCTCTCTATTTTCTCCAAATTTCAAATGCCATTTTCTCTCTAGCTCCTTTTGTGCGCCTCCAGTGAGCATGTGGGATTCAGGCTGACGGCAGCAGGCGTTGATAAGCGGAACCCCACAACAAACGGTGAGGGCGACTATCGGTGTCAAACCGTCGCAACCCGATCTGTGTTAGACACAAGGCAGGGTGAGAGGTGAGCGCTGCCGCATTTTATGGTTCAGCAGTGCCATTTTGGGAACACAAGTCGCAGAAAAAGAAAAAAGAAGGGCATTTTTTCTTTCTTTTTTATGAGAGCCATTAAACCCTTTCTTCTATCCACCCTCGTGCTCCTCTGCTACCTCTTCTCCTGGCTGCTCACCTTATGTGACCTCATTTCATCCACCTCACACACCTTCCCAACACCTTCCTGCTCCCGTCCTTTACCTCGACAGTGTGCACGGTTGTGTCCCTGCATCTGTGCATTGTGTATTTTTAGCCTCAGACAACCGGTACAGGCATCACCAAAAAAACAGCATGTGAGTCGAATACTATTCCAAGTGAGTTTGCTGACAAGTGCATACAATAAGTTCCAGTTTTGATCTTGTTGCACATGAATGAAGCATGGCTGGATCATGTGCAGACAGTGGGTGCAAACAATAACAGTCATGAGTCAGGGTTCAGCATGACGTCATCATCAGGATCTGTGTTACACGTGTTTTGTGAGCACTTACAGGTGTGTATGTTACACTTATAAGAATGACGATCTGGTCTATCCTTTGTGTATCACATTAATTTTTATTCTTGTAAAAATAGTGGGCTCCATGTTACTCGTACTGTCTGACGTCTCACTCTATTAGTGACTGGCATATCTCAGAATACATATTAGAAGTCAATCAAATCAAGAACAATCAAATTACAATCATGTGACCATGTAATAGTACCAACTGTAAACAACATTTTAACCATCAAGTATTTATACTCAATTAACTCCTTTTTAATCTCCATTTATTCTCCCATGAACTGTTTCACCTTTTTAACTTAACTTATAACTGTTTTTAACTTTCCAGTATTTATTGTTGTCTCTGTCTAGCTCTATATTTCTCCAAAATACAATATAATCAAATACTGAAATCATGTCTTACATTTAAACTCTTATTTCTAACTGTAACAGAATCATCCAATATATCGCTCCGCTCTTATTCTGAAAACCCAACCGGAAACTGTGTACTGCCGGCGGTCAAAACTACAATGCGCGCGGACTTTATCATTGTTAGCATGGTTAGCATCTTCGTCGTTAGCCTTCGCTCATTCATTCAGACAAATAAAGCTTTAACTCCTCTCAACTCATTAGCTAGCTAGAACTCTTATACCGGTTTGTGATTCTATCTACCGTTGCTTGTTTCTCACTTTTAGAAGACAGTTTTATAACTCGTTTTCAACATTTATAGCGCTACGTCGCCATACTAAGCTAGCACTCGTTACAACGACTCACTCGTCTCCATTCATTCAAATCACTCTATGTCACAGTCTAAGTCTTATACATGTTATATCAGTTTCATATTTCCTTCTGGTTATGATTTCTGAGCATCTTACCTGTAGAAATAGTGACAAAACATATCAGTCTTAACGTCTGTGTTGCTCCGTGTTACTCATACTGTCTGACGTCTCACTCTATTAGTGACTGGCGTCCGCTATTGACACATAATGCACACAGCTCCACCTACTGATCAGATACTGCCACTATACAAATGTAACCAGACCTGCTAGAAAATGAATTAAATCATACCGAGAATACTAATACAGTAGTAGCTGTTCTTTATGAATTCAGATGAATCCAACTTTTAAATGGGGGGGCAAGATATTTTAATCAAGTCTTTTTAATCATGTCTCTGAAAACACTCAGTGCCACATGTAATTGCGATTTCCCCGTGGACATGCAAAAGCAGTACCGTGTTGAAGTTTGCATAGATTTCTGTCAACAGGCCCGGGATGGCCCAACCTTTATGTCGAGGATCATTACTGGTGATGAATGTATGGTCTGTCGCTATGATCCAAAGACCAGGCAGTTGTCTTCCCAGTGGAAGAACCCATAGTCTCTGTGGCCAAAGGAGGTGTGTCAGGTCAGGAGTACACAAAGAGCATGTTTGTGGCTTTCTTTGACATTCACAGGGTTGTCCACTGTGAATTCATCCCACGGGATTAAACTGTCAATGCAGAGTTCTACTGTAACATCTTGAGTTGCTTGAGAAGACTATTTGAGCAAACTACCTGAATTGTGGGGTGCTCTAATTTGACAATGTTCATCACTGCTCCCCACCTAGCTTGCTCGCCACAGTTGGCTCCCTGTGATCTCTTTCACTTCCGCAAAATAAATCCAAGTTTAAAGATCATCGTTTTGACACAGTGAAGCAGAAGCAGCACGCATCACTGATGGTGCATGATGTGCTTGCAGATAAAGACTTCTAGCGAGTGTTCCTAGTGTGGCTGGAGCACTGGGAGCAGTGTATCACTGCACGAGGTGACAACTTTGAATTTTTGTCAAATTTAAATTAAGTATGGTTTTTGCTTCTTATGGACACAGACTTGGAAGTTTTTAATTGCACCTCGTACAGGAAATTCTAGGTTAAGATTAGGGGTTCCCTTTTGACTCCACCTGTTATGTTTGGAATATGACTGGCGGAAATACACTTATGTCCAGCATCACGACACATTAATCCTATGAGTTGTTTATTTTACTGCTTAATTCAGATACATGGATGTGTTCTTTAAAAGTAAATCCTAAAATCTTTCTTTTGTTGAACTTTGCAGTAGTACACCCTGCTATAGCCGACAAGTGTCCCTGTTTGGGAAGCACTGCTTTGTATTATTAGAGGACACCAATACAGAAAGTTGATTGATTTTACTTATGACACTTGCCTTTGTTGCTCATCAACTTGGCTTTGGCAAGAGAGCTTGTGAAAAAGTAATGTGTGATTTTTGTGTGTGAGGAAGTGAGAACAAGAAAGTGAGGGATTTTTTTTTATTTCGTTGTTGACCATCAAAGTGACGGCATAAAAGGCATATCACTGCCAGGCCAATATTTTCCTGTCGTCCAAACAGCATCCAAATGTTATCCTCGCCTTGATACTTTTATTTGAATTTCATCATTTGGACGTAAGCGAAGGCGCACAGATGCACACAACAGTGCCCAAGATGACGTGGACTCACACACACACACAGTTTGGTACATGCATATATTTATGATACCCACACACCAGCCATCCTCTCGAAAGCAAAGCTAATGCTTGTGAGTTAATCACTCCTGCGGACATGTGCGCACATGTGCACGCTGCACTTTTACACTACAGTACAAACTGTAGTGAAGACAATCGATCAGCAATCCAGCATGTTGTGACTGCTTCCAGATTTCCTCTCTTTGCCCTCTAGTGTCTTAAATATTTAGACTGTTTGACATCAAATGCATACATGAATGCCAATGAGGCAGATCTCAGTCGCCTAATCGCACCACGCACACACACACACACACGCACACATATGCACACATATGCACACATGTACTGAAAAGACTGGGCATGAAAAAGCAGCTGGATGCAGTCAGAAGCAACTCATCTCAGAAACCAAAGACAGCAGCAGAGCCCTTTTTTTGTTGTTTATAGCTTTGGTTATTGTACAGTCAAGCTCCATTTTTGGATGGTTTGATGCAAGATGGGTCGAAGATTGCTTGTGGACACAGTGCAGGCTGAAAGTGATCTCCTGATTGTTACTTCAGGAAAATTGTCTCTCTAGTCTTTGACACACAGAGGGGAAAAGGCCTGTTTGAAGCATCCTTTTTATGGTGGTGTCTTATTCCCCTTGAAAGAGAAGCCAGTAATAAGGCTGCCTGAACACAGCTCTTTGGAGCACCTGCCCATCAAGAATCTCATCTGAGACGAAGACACACATTCGGATTCTTTACACCTCAAAAAGTGATATCTGCCTCGATTTATTGTATAATTGTCGTGTTTGCAGACTCTAAAGTAAATACTGGCTTTCATTTTTTGAAATGTTTATCTTGTGGCCTTTTAATTATGCCAAGTCAAACTGGCTAATTTCAAATGGCAAAAAGTCCACATATTCTGACCTCGTCCCTCCGAAGACCAGACTGCCAGACCTGAGATGCACCAGAATATTTCCAACAAAACAGCCATGATAAATGAACAAATACAAATGAGGCCTAAACTGGGAAATAACAAATGTAAATGCTGGTACTCGGGAGGGCTGGGATCAGGCACGGAAGAGGCTGTCTCTGAATGATATTTAGGGAGGTGGCTCGGCGCCAGACGTTTTTGTGTTGTGTTTAAGTTTCTGGTTGAAAACCAATTTACTATTTTCCAAAGCATTTATGCACTCTGTAGTTTCTATGGAGCTCTTGTCGTCATTAAATGCATCTGTTTTCTTTTTCCGTTAAACATCTAAATCTCTCAAATCATTCCAGTCAAATTTACACATACTACATATCATAAATCCACTGATGCCTTTCAAGAGGCAGTTGTGTATATGAATGGTGCCGCCTTTTTACTTCCTCTTGTTACACGACCACTGGCTTTGAAAGTGGCTTTTGTATCACAAATTACTTACTCTATCTCAGTTCTGTTTATAAAACACACCTATGTGCATTCACAAAGTGGCACCCCGTACACTCAAACCTGTGCAAAATATCAGCAGTGAAAGTGTAAGGTTTTATTAAGTCAAATGGAAAATACCACCTTGCCAAGCATTTCAAAGTTGAGGATGCTCCAGACAGCGCCGGGAACTCCAGCCAGTGAGCTCTTTTATCTGGGTCTGTGGGAGACGCCGAGTTTAAATCAGGCAGTGAGGAGTCACCCTTGTAAAACATTGAGTAGTGCACTTTAGGAAACCGGTCCCCTTAAAGAGACGTGCCCAGGATAGACATGCTACTTCAAATTACACTCCTCCTTGCACAGTGCCTTGATAAAAGTGTTTGTTTGAGCCTAGAGCATTTCATTGTTTGTGCTACTCACAGTTAAGCACTTAGCCGGGTATACAAGTCCACAGCAAACACCGGGGCTTGTGCCCATCAACGTCAGCCTCCTGCTTTGATGCAATTACTTTTTAGAAATTCCTGTCCAAAAGATTTGTGTGCAAATATTAACACGTTGGAAGCAGCACCGAACACCATGTGTGGCATCCTTGACTCGTATTTGTGTCAGGATCTCTAAGAAAATTGTGTGGCGTGTCAACATCTATTTGCACCGCTCTGTTTGTGTAGTTAAATTGCACTGTGTGATTTTAAAAACCCTGTGAAATGGAGAGTGTATTATGGATTATATATTATATTATGTATTATCCATAATGATAACATTCAGCGGACTAGTAGGTGTGGAAAAAGTTTCCAGACTCTGAACTGTGACATTCAGCACTCTGTGGTTTGAAGTATACCAAACCAATTATTACTTATTAACCAACCGTTTCCCTCTGCAGGTCTGAGGAAATCATCTGAGTGGCTAAAAACACGCTTGAATAAATCCAGGTTATAGCCAGATTTCAGATTATTTAACTTAATCAGATGTTTAATGAACCTTTGTTTTTATTTAAGATGAATTTGGGTGACTATAATATAAAAAATACATGACAATAGTTAACTGTGATGTTTCTGTGGCTCCGATACAAGGAGTTGTAAAGCTTTTCCTTGTAGTAGTCTTCAGTCTTTTACTCTCAGAGGAGTGACACCATCTCTGAGTGTAAAAATGGAGTAATTTAGTGTGTTTTGTCCTTGCGCAACACTATTATTAAAGGTGAAACATCAAGTTTTAAGAAGTAAGATGCCAAATACTGAAACATAAAAGGGATGTACTGGTTTGTTGACTACACCAGGCGACGGTTTCCCAGGAATAATCATTCCTAGATGTTAGGAGAGTTCTCTACAGGCACTGTTCTTTTATTTTTACATGTTTTTTTTTTGCCAAAGCAGAGCCTTAGAGCGAGCACAGTTAAGTGCTCCTGCATGCTGGCTCTCTGTGGCGCTGAGGGGGATGCTGAATGCACATTAAATAAATATGGTGTTTTAACTATCCGTAAGCTGTGCAGCATGATAAAAACACATTAACCACTCAAAGAAATGTTTTATACCTGTGAGTGTATGAACATGATGTACGGCAAACAGCTGGAGCGTTCAGCCCGCTCTGTGATCTGTGCTGCTCAGAGGAAGTTTGTGCAAAGTAAACTTTGATCCGTTTAGCTGTTGCTTGAGGCGGATGTTACTGTGACATATTGCAGTGATTGTGAGTGTCATGAATATGCATGTCATCAGTTGTGAATGTCATAAATCTGCATTAGACCTACGTCAGACAAGCATGTGGCTAATGACAGACGTACCATAAATAAGAAGAAGAATAAGAAAAGAGAGGAAGTGGGAAGTGATACCAGGCAAAAGCAGCAAAAGAGATTAATGTAATAGTTGAGCAGGTGGCAACATGTGCTCACCTAAACAGAATTGGTGGATTGCCAATGACTCCCAAAACAACATGTATGAGAAAGTATAAAAAACCAAGTCCATGTTCAGAAGCAACCCAGTCTCCAAAAAGTTTTATGTTGCTATACAACTAAACTGCATTCTTAGTTATGTTTTCTGCCAGATTACATTTGTTTGTCACAAATATTTTTCTAATCAACATATATTTGCTATTTATTTCATTGCTTTACCATTTACCGTTTCAGCCAACCAATCCGATATTATATGAGGCTAGACTCGTTGCCCTGGTAACCCGGAAAATGGAGAAGCTTCAAACATATGGTGAAAGGGTCGTATTTTTACCCAAACCATGACAATTTTTCTAACCCTTACCAAGCAATTTTGGTGCCAAACCTTGTGTGTCTAACAAAGCGTTATATTTTCCTAAACCTAACCATGTAGTTTTGGTGCTTCAACTTGACCAGAAAGCAAGTGAAAACTGAAACTTAGCAACAAAAGACTAAGAAACTTGAATCTGAGACTGATGGTCCATCTTCTAAACCCTGGTCTTCTGGGTAAAAATCTGGTCTTATTCTTTTTCAAAATGGCCACCTTTCCCATGGCATCAACTGTGACAAATTACGTGTATTTGAAAAAAAAGAAAAGAATGCAGTTTAGTTTTATAGGAATGTAATTTTGTGGACACAGGGTTGTCAGAGGAGGTGAGCATGCATGGCGGTGGCATCTTGGGTACTTCACCCAGAAGAGTTTAGTTTGTGTCCTGTGTGGTACTATAATTAGTCGTGGTTTCTATTTACTATTCTGTTTTTTTTTAAATCATTATCATTATTATTACTGTTTTCGTTTTCCATTTGGTTAGGTTTTGGAAACTTAAACTTGACAGATTATCCGATCTGAGTTTCAGCATTTTTCCGATTATCAGTAACTTTATTTTTTTGTTTGGTTTTCATACAGCCATTTCTCTCTATCTGTAGTCAGAAATATGTGTTCTTGAGCAACATCTTGCCCACAGGGCTGTCTTATTGGCTCTGCATCATAAATGAACACTGAATGATAAATGTTGAAAAGTTATTTTTTTAAATTAAGCAAATGCAATGTAAACGAACAAAAGCATTTCAATAAGATTTTGTTATGGAGCTTGACGTCTGCGCTCTCTGAGTGCTTTTGTAGTTAGTAATGGTATCTGCCTTTGAAATATCATATTGGTCTTTTAACAGTGATGACAAACACGAGATCAGTTCTTTTGTGTGATTTTGTCTAATTTAAGCATTATCGCTCATTTTCCGTAACTGTAGTATCAGAACTTATATCAGAGCAGTATGATGAAAGTGTGAACTTAACTACAAGAACACTCGGAGATTGCAGACTTTTATCTTCTTGCATGATGTTCAATTTCATAAATCAATCCAGAGCCATGGCAAAATTTAATGCACTCGTTCCTTGCCCATGCTGCCACCTTTACTCCAAGCTTCATGAAAATGGAACAGGTAGTTTCTGTGTAATCCAAATAGTCTAAATATAACCTCCTTGGCAGAGTTAAAAAGGAAAAAAAATTATTCTGTGCATTTTTTCAGTTGCTTCTAAATGGTCATTGTTAGATGTTCTTAGCCCCCTGTGAATAGAAAGGTGGTGGTTATGACTTAAGATCATTTCTAACACTGAATTAGGGCTTTTGGGAAATGTAAAATGGATTTTTATCATCTTTTCCCTAATGTGCTCTTGGGAAATGGGGCTCAGTCCAGCAAAATTACATTAAATAGGGTGGCAGCTTATGTATATTTATGCTTTCAGTGTCCAACTGTTGAATACATGCATACTGTATATTTGTGGGTAAACCAGATTATATCAAACTTCACGTCCATTTAAATCTCTGTTTTTCTGTTTTTCAGGCCAGAGGTATCCCATCTAAAGGCGGCCGTGTGAGATGACAGCCAAGTGCTTGTGTTTTTACTGAGTGTATAAAAATCCACCAGCCTGTGTTGCTTTCCCTTGTTTGAATCTCAATAAATATTTACTTCATACCACTGTACTTTAACTGTTCTTTTGGGGCTGAACCACACTATGACAGTGAGTCTCAAGTGAGGCGGAGGCAAAGGACACATTAGAGTCGGTGCTTTAGTTCATTAGCGAGCATCTGCATGCTGCACGCACACAACTTAGGCCCCTAAATACAAAATGCAAACTATATGCACTTTCCAAATGAATTGAGTGATGCGTAGTAATAACGAAATCTCATCGTGCCGTGGTGATAGTGAAATGGCGATTATTCAACAGTGCAGTGTCATTCTCGCCAGCGGACCTCCTCATACATAATGCATCCAAATCATCGCATTTTTCCTCCTTTCTGGGCTACAATGCATATTTCATCCAGCCAGTGAAATATTAAGCACTCTTATGATTTGATATTCTCTTCTAAAGGGGGGGATTTCAGTTTATATATTTTCCTCACATCGCTCACGCCTCCCCTGGGATCAAACTTCCGGTGGGATATGTCTTTATTTGGCGTGTTTGCTTAGCAGTGAGATGTTTGATTGGCTAATGCTGAAGTAATGATCAATGAGGCAGCCAATCAATGGCAGAGATTATCAAGGCTCAGAGGCCATTGATCCATGAGAGGACTCAGCGCTGAACGGCAGGTTGGGCTCATTCCAGCTCATTTGATTGAAATTAGAGAAGCTCAGACGTTGCAACTACTCTTCCTCCCTCTGCCCTCAAATTTTAAATGTCAGCTGTCATTTATGTGAAGGAGCCTGATGTGAAATCTGAGCTGGAGAGGTTTGTAGTCCCCTCTATCTTGTGTTAGAATGAAAAGACATGACAGTTGTTTCATTATCAACTGGTTCTGTGCGCACTTTTTCTGCATTGTCACAAAAGTCCTGTATTCTTATGCGGTTGTCTTGCCATAAAATAGTCCTGAGCTAATGAGAAATGATCACTTTTCATCCAAATGTCAAAAGTTATTCTTTGCTAAATATGAAAAGGTTGCTGTGTATAAAAGTTTCAGTAGATGTGGGGCAAATCTGACATTTGTCTTAAACATTTTTGTCATTTGAAAAGAAATCACCCTCTGGCACACACGCTACTGATGTTACTTTTAGCACCTCTAAGACATGCACATTGGAGAATTGATTTAAGGGGAAATTTGAGGGATGATTCAGGAAGACGTGCAATTGCGTGCTTGCAATTAAGTGCCACCACAATTACCAGAAACTCTGTAATGTATAATTAACATAATAGATCATAGAAACACAGTATGCTTTCTCTTTTCAAGAGTTAGATGAGAAGATTGATGCTGGGAGAAGGCAAGCGGTTTCCCCTTGCTCTCAGTCTTTATGCTGGAGCTTCACATTTAATGACCAGGGCCCGTATTCACAAAGAATCTTAGAGTCCTCTAAGAGAGCTCCTAACTTAGCCTAAAAATTCCTAGCAAGGAGTTTTAGGTTAGGAGTCATTCACGAAGCTCCTGAGAGCAACTCTGAGCAAGGAGCGGACAGGAACTTTTATCTTAGTGAGGAGGCGTGGTTGACCCCGTTGCTAGGGATGACGCAGTCTTCTAAGAGCTGTGATTGGTTGTTACAAAAAGGGGAAAGGACTCCTAGGAATGAATGAACAGTAAAATCAACCGATCACATAACTTGGACTGTATTAAGAAATGTGTAATCGTGACATTTATTTTATGTCATGATGATGAAACTCAGTCAAATTAAATTAATTGTGATACAGCTTCAAAATGTTTGAATGTCCCTCATCCACATGCCGATTATATTGATGTGCTTATTGTTATGTTTACTGTCCATGCTGGTCATTTTACTACTTCATGTATTTGATATTAACGGTGGACGCAGACTCAGCTGTCAACCAGTCCTGTGATGCTGGCGTCCTTATAAAAAAAAGCAGTTTGATTTGGCAGAATGACCAAAACAACGAGAAGAGAAACGCTGAGAAGCGCTGGTACAGCTGCACTCCCAAGTGAAAGCGGAGATTGAGCATCCAGCGCAAAGCGAACAAACCAGCAGCGATACGAGGCTGAAAGCGTCGTAGTGGTCTGACTGGTCCCTCTGCTGACAGAGGGCTGTGACAGACCCAAGTCATCACTGATACACCGGTGCATTTTATTGCATTGTTGTGATGACTTTCATCTCAGGTGTTATTGCGTTACAGCGCTGGGTGGGACAAGTCAGCTCACCCCCGATGAGGTCCACCACAAACATTATCTCTGCACGGTTGAGGCGGTAGCGTGTTGTTATTAAAACGCTGTCATTTAACTTACAGAGAATAACGCTGCTTCCTCTCGTCTCTCTGTCATCTTGTCTGCTTAAGTCACTCTTAGGCTTCTTAAAAGTCCTCCTCACTACTCCTAACATTTTTTCACCTTAGGCTCTTAAGGCTTAAGACGCTTTGTGAATAGCTTTTATCTTACCAAGGGAACATTCTAAGAAAAATCTTAAAATCGGCGGAAGTGACGTCACTAAGAGCTACTTTTAGCCTTAGGATTCTTTGTGAATACGAGCCCAGGTATGCTAACACCTGACTCCAGTTAGCTTTTTTGAGGTCATTAACTCAAGGATTCACATACTTTTTCCACTAGCTCTATGAGGTTTTTGTGGTTGTTCTCAATAAAGACATCAAAGATCAGAATTTTTTTTGTGGTACTATTTTAGGCACATTATATTTGTCAATACCCTTGAGTTAGATGAAGATCAGATCACATTTTATGACAAATTAATGCAGAAAACCATGAAATTCCAAAGGGTTCACATACTTTTTCTTGCAATTGTATTTCTCACTGTTCCTCTGTAATACTAATTTTAAAAGATATGTGATCGCTATCTTGCCATCATGACTTAATGGTTTCATGAATTGAGATACCATATTTTTACAGAAAACACAGCTGCATCACAAATAAAGCCGTCTGAAAGCATGTCGATCTGCCCAACCTTAGCCCTGGAAGGGGACCCGAGCCAGTCAGACTTTATCTCAAAGATCCAGTGTGGCAGTGGAGCCCCAAACAGAGAGACAGAATGCCAACACTGTCAGCAGTGTGTTGGAGCCATTTCAAAGATGCTTCAGATC
>OMNN01104122.1:0-10449 GCA_900302755.1 Chromis chromis | reverse complement strand
TCCAATTAATATGATGAATATACTTGGTGGTGTCCAAAACCTATTCATTGTCACATTATCAACATTTCCTGAAAATTTCTTTAAAATTCGTTCATAACTTTTCAAGTTATCTTGCTAACAAACAAACAAACGGACAAACAAACAGACAAACGCAGGCAAAAACATAACCTCCGCCGCGTCGCGCTTGGCGGAGGTAATAATGCCCTATTTGTAGTTAGAATTAGTTGATAATGTGTAGTTATAACTAAAACGAAATGATACAATTCTCAAAAAAAAGACAAACATATTGATTCCTAAGCTATTCCTGTGGTACAGTTCCACTGTTAGCTATTATTCATGTCATTTCCCATTTACGTCATGTGAACCCGTCACTAGTGACAAACTTCAACGTACACTTCTTCATTTCAGTGAGATCTCCTGGCTTTCTGTGGTAGACTAACAGGTCACTTTTGTTCAGTGTGTATCTGCCAATTCCCACGGTTAGAAAATAGAAACAATAAAACATTTATTGGAGAAGTCATTATTCTGGTGGTGTGTCATCGCCGTATTTTCTCCAACACTGCACTGCACTGCACAGACTACAAACTGTAGCATCGCTCACAGGCAGTTTTTAATTTCTGACCTTTTCTATTTGCTACCCACGTTAGGAGATCAGTGATATTATAATGTTTTTCAGGGTTTGGTTTGAGTCAGTTTTGTGGAATGGAATGCGGTTGCACGTTTATGCTTTGTATTTACTCATTTCCCTGCGGCTTCATTACAGCACTACATTTTACTTGTGTAATAATGTCCACAGGCATGTACAGCGCTGTGAAAAACGCACTCAACTCCCTTCTGTTTTCTTCTATTTTGGTGCGCAGCTTATGTTGTGTAACTATGTCAGATCTTCCAACTATGGCCGAGTAAACACAAAACAATGAGCGTTAAATGATAATTGTATTTACCGAAGCAAAAGGATGATCTAATACCAACTGGGCCTGCTACTAAAAGCAAAGATGCATTGAAATCGGCTGAACTCGACACACCCAGGCCTGATTACTACCAGCTCTCTTCCATCAAATCATCCCTTAAATAGACCATTTTCAGAAGCATGAAGTCAGCTGGAAGGTCCCAGTAGTAGCGCACGGTGCCAAAATCAGAATTCCACAAGAGATGAGGAAGAAGGTGATTGAAATACATCAGTCTGGGAGGGGTTACAAAGGCTCCGGGGCTCCATAGATCCACCTTTAGAGATATTATCTGTAAATGGAAGACTTGGAACAATAGTGAACCTTCCAAAAGTGGCTGTACTAAGGCAGCTCTGCAAAAAGAGTGGGTCAGAATCCCTCCAGAGTGATATAAGGGACTGATTCCTTGGTTTTTGCTGCAAAAGGTGGCACTAAAATCCCATACGTTCATATGGAAGATTACTTTTAGACACAGTAAGTTTTTTATTTCAGTAAATAAAATCTTCTTTTATGACTTGTATTTTGTGTTTACTGAAGTTTCCTTTTGTTTTATGTTTCGATTTAGTTTGAAGATCTGACAGAGTTTAGAATGAGCTGAACTCAGGAGGGGGTCGAATAATTTCTCACAACAACTGAATGGGGCCTTCGGGGTATTTGTTTCCAGTGGCATCATTTTAAATATAGAAACAGACGGGAAAAACAGGATGCATGCATCACGGCAGAGTTTTCACGTTGCCAGTGAGTCCTTACCTGATGACTACGATTATGCCGTCAAAGACATTGTAGGGGTTCTTGATGTAGCCAAAGGGACCGTAGACCAAAACCTTCAGCAGCATCTCCAGGGCGAACAGGCTGGTGAACACAATGTTACTGATCTCCAGGGCACTGGTCAACTCTTCAGGCTGGAGAGACAAGAAGAGGGAGAAATGAATGGATTATTACAGTACAATATAGGATGTATTGATGATAAAAAACCTGAAAATGAGCAAACTGGAGATGCAAGATCAACACCTGCTGTATCACATGTGCACAATGTGTCAATGCCTGCATACAATTCGAATAAGACAAATCAATCACAGCTTCTTTCCCCCCGCATACACTGAACACATACAACCTTTATCACGCACCAGGGCACACGCTGATCACAGTGCTGACACGCAACGTCTGCTCAGAGCTCATCAGAGGTTTGCACTGCCACTCACATCTCGATCAAACAACCGGTGTGTGTGTGTGTGTGTGTGTGTGGAAGCATTTGAGCGCAGAGAGAGAACAACAGGCAATGAGAACAAGCAGACAGACAAGAGAAAGAACACGAGCTTAAAGATAAAAGGCGCGGCACATCCCGAATATGACACGGTATGTAAATCAGACTTCTATAGCGAGTATCCGTAATTACCGGCGAGGAGAAAAGAGCCGGTGGGAGTGCTGTTAAGTGTCTGTGGACTGTGTAACACCTCAGACAGGCTTCATGAGGCCTTTCATCTCCGTGCAGTAAACAGTTTACACAACTCAAACGCGGTGTCATACACGCACTGACATGACGCAGAGGACGTAAGGTGTTGGAAGGCCTGATCGGGGTTCGCATGTTCGCGTGTATGTGTGTAACTGCGTATTTTACAATCTCGATATTCTGTTCAGCATGTGTGTATAAATAGAGTGGTCATCCCGACAGAAACGTTATCCCCAGGCTGAACTGGGAGGTGATGTAATGTAATGTAAACACAGTGTGTGTCATTAGTCCTGTCCTGGTGGGCTGCCACTAATCACTACACACCACGACTGTTTAAGCAGCGATTACTCAACACTAGCATGGATACACACAGAAAGGAATACAGAGATTAGCATCACCAGTTGAATAACGGCTCCTTGTGATGCATTAGGGCACCAGTTTGTCTCGAGCCCTGAAGCAACAGTCAGTCGGTCATTATGAAATGCTGTCGCCGCTGGTGTTGTTACACAGTGTTCACGTCATACAGTGTGGGTAAGATAGTGGTTACAGGGGCCCAAGGGCATTCAATTCCACCTATATGTCTAATAGTTTGGCAGTTGACACTAATTTCTGATTCAAATGTCAAATATCAGGACCAATGGTGGGAAATAATTTAAAGAGCTACTTAAGTCAAGCTGGAAATCTTGTTATGTTTATGTCTTTAAAGAAAGAAAAGGAGGAGGACACTCTGTATTATGAGCGTTAGATAAATAGATGGATTTCGTATCGTCCAGTAAATTAGCCTGGCTCAGCACAGACAGTTTTGAGCATGACCGTATTCCATAAAAAGGTAAACAACAATAAAGAAAAGTAAACTATATACCCTTTAAATGATATGCTTTAATCTGTGTCTATACAAAAAGCCTACACAGAAGTACCCAGAACTGCAGTTCCTTGAATGGCCACTTTGCTCCAAAAGTGAGTAAATCCCCATAGAACCCCATGTTAAAATGTCCAACTCTACAGCAGAAATAAACATGTTTACAGCCTGGTACAAAAAACAGTTCTGGTCTCTATAGCTTAATACCCCCTTAATGACAACTGTACAAGAGGTGAATTTCAATAGTGCTCACCTGTTTAGTTTCTGTTAAGGTTTAAAGCCATGTATAACTAAGAGTGTGGTGTTTTAGATTGACAGGTGGGTGGTGTCTTAGGACAGTTTGCCTCAGCACTCCACCTCTTTGCTAATTCTTGGATTAGCTGGTTAAGATGAGTCAGACGCTGCCAACATGAGCCCTGCCAGAGCCACCACACACCAAGCCTCGAAACTGAGGTTCGGAGAAACCTATAGGGGACGTCATGGAGGGTTCGTCCATCTTCGCAAAGAGCCAGTGATTTGTTTTTCTATTCTGTCGTACTGTAGAAACCTGGTTGGCAAAGTGTGGATATAAATCTGACTGTCATCTGCATAGAAGTGGAAAGAAACACCATGCTTTCTAAGTATGGAGCCAAGCGGGAGCAAATAGAGTGAGAAGAGAAGAGGGCCTAGAACTGAGCCCTGTGGGACCCCACACGAAGGAGGAGCAGAGGAGGACACAAAGTCACCAAGGCTGACACAGAAAGTTCGATCCGCCAAGTGTGACCTGAACCACTCCAGTGCTATGCCCCTGATGCCCACCCACTGTTCTAAGCGTGAGATCAGGATGTTATGGTCCACTGTATCAAATGCAGCAGTCAAATCTAAAAGCACAAGAACACACATTCACCGGAATCGGTAGCTAAAAAGATATCATTAAAAACCGGAAAGGGCATGGAAATTGGTGTTGAAATACCTTTTAATTTCAGTTAAAACAAACTAAAGAAACACTTCATGGAACAACAGCATGTCAGCAAAATGAATTTTTTAAATCTAAAAGTTGAAATGGGTCATTCACTCAGCGCATGCATGCGTAGTGAAACAAAACTAGTCAAAAGCCTCCACCATCAACAGAAAACTTCAATAAGAGGGTCTTGACGGCATATCTGAATGGGAACGAGTAAACACTTACAAGTCGTTGCTTGGTATTAAGTCATTATTCCCACAAGACATGAATTTAACAAGAGGCCCAAAGGCAAAGATAAGAGCCCAACAACACCAAGGCCTAATATTGTACCAAAACTCACAGCCTGAAGCTTCAAAACTGAATTTCACTGGCTTTTGATAACTTACCCCCCTTGCTGTGACTCATACCTACATGACAAAATAGGTTGTAACTGGCTTTCAAATGACCCACATGGCCTGTGTGAAAATGATTCACATGAGGGTTTTCTGATCTGCCGTACATGTGACTGAAATTTTTCTGACTGAAACCAACACTAACTGTTGGTAAGAGAAGTGAACTGCAACATTCAGGGTCACACTAAAACTATTTATATCTCAGCAGACAGAGCTGGATTGAACCTGCTAGGAGCCCTATGGCAAACAGGAACTGTGGGCCCCTATGGACCCCATGTTCTTCCCACGTCTTTATCCGCACCAATCTTCTCTTTTTTTTTATTTTGCCCAGGGCCCTGGTAACCCATATTTCTTATGCTGGAATACTACCTTGCACAAGATTTGCTGTGTGTCAAGTAGTGCATAAGAAGGTACTTATGTAAGCACAATATCAGATCAGCGTATTAGCAGTGAAACCCAATGTTCTTGTTTATGTTCAGTAAATCAAATAATTAGCGTTATACACCAATCAGCAACATTGAAACTACTGATAGGTGTTGTGCATATACCACCCACTTAAACACTGTTGCCTACCAAGCACACACCACCTCCATGACAACAGCATTCACAGCAGGGCGATACACCCCATCACACCAGAACAACTGCTCAGAAACAGCGCAAGGAACATGACAAAGAACCCATGGCAGTAACTCGACGTCCACTCTCCCTAGATCCCAATCCAATCAGGCGTCCACGGGATGTGCTGGAACAAGCCTGATCCACAGAGGCCACACTCCTGAACCCACAGGACCTGAAGGATCCACTGGCAATGTCCTGGTGCCAGACACCACAAGGCACCCCCAGAGGTTCTCTGTACAGGCCTCCAGGGGTCAGAGCTGCTGTGGCGGTATAAGGGGGACCTACAGTATATTAGACAGGCGGTTTAAAGCTCAGCAGTGAACTGAAATAGCAGCTATTCATACAGATAAATATTAGGGGAATTAATGTTGTTGGCAGTTTTTGGGCAGCCGTGCATCAGCATGATTTAAAGACAAGCCGATACAGTGTTGACTTCCCGTCGTGGCGTGAATGATAATGCATCATTTTATCGCATTACTTGTTATGCTTTTTAGTGTAAGCACTATCAGCAACCTGCCGCCCATGTTAAAATGACTCAACAGAACAGAGAAGAGGGCGACGTTGTTAAAAAAGAATAATTTGCCCACAGACTGCAGTGCAGCTCCTGCCAGTGAACCCCGCTTCCTGAAAAACAAGCTTTTCTCCGTTTCATCTCACCTCTTTGTCATTGTCCCTTGTGTCTGTCTCTGGGTTCACAGACACAGATGAAGCTGTTCGTTTGATCCCACTGCTTTATTGTGCCCATTCATTTGTACAGTGACGAGCGCGACGGCGGCAAATCCTTCATGTGCGCAGACACACATCGGGTGATTAAGGACGGTTCAAAGGGTAAACAAATGCACTTAGATGTTTGTGTGTGTTCTTTCAGATGAATGCCCTCACACACAGCTATGCAGAAACACACTTACAGGTACATCCAAAGTTATATTAATAACCATGTGGACTCACAGACCCACAAGCCCCACACATAAACCCACACATCGAGCTCCACTCCCACACTTATTACCATGTATGCACACATACTGTATGCACGCAGTTCTGTACAGACTCACACTCATATCCATGCACGTAAACACACACAGCTGCATAATAGATGCGGTTGATAAGCCAGAAACAAGAAGTACACTTTTTATGAGGTGAGACTTGGACTGCAGACATCTGGTCTTGAGACTGAGGTTCAGGTCATTATTTTTCCCCCACTGTTTCTGCTCTGCTATTGTTCCAGCTTGTATATTAGACATTCCTCAGACATCATGCAAGATTACTGCAAGAGAAAGAAACCACAAAAGCCGTTCTCACACAACGAAGTGAACATAGGAACACATGAGACACGCAGGTTTGAAAAATACAGCCACAAACACACGCGCGCATGCGAGCATCACCAAAGGTTTGCAGCCATTAGCTTATCAAACAGGAGAAATCTCTTAATTGACTAATGGCCAGCGAGGTGTGCGCACTACCTAGAGGGAGATTAATGCGTCCACGTGCGGTAGTCTGTAAGTGGGAAAGACGCTCTTGCTTTTCTAATTGCTTCCTTCAATGGCTGTTTCCTGGGTAATGAGGCTGGAGGAGCATTAGGAGGTAAAGTGTGTTAGATGAGGAATAGTGTAATCTGGTTAGCACTAATGTAATGTCACCTAATCTGATGTGATCTAATCTAAACGGGATGCCGCGCTCCACTCCAGACTGTCAGTGATGCAGCACTGTGTCTGGTATATGTGTGCTGGTATGTATGTGTGTGTGTTAGTTTAATCAAGCGGTTTTCCTAAGTATGCTACAGAGGAGGAAATTTCAAGCATGAAATGGAGAATGATACACTCCCCACTGAAGCTGGCTTTGATTTAATAATAATGTTGAGGGTGTCTGATGCCTTATCTGAGATGACTGAATAATTAGAAAGTCTGTTTGAGCACCTTAGCATCGTTTAAGGAAAACTACTCAGGGCTAAAGATAATGAGGAAATTAATTTGGCTTTCTGGATCTTTTTTATTGCATCTGCTAGAGAGGCTGGGTGGACCTCTGGGGGCGTTCTAGCTGGTGTGAAGTCAGTTTGCCACTTATCAAGCTTTAACTCAGCTGCTGTTGACATTAAAGAAATAGGTGGACATTCTGGGATGTATGCTTAGTTCAGTTCAATTCAATTTTATTTATATAGCGCAAATACATAACACACAGTATGTCATCTCAGGGAACTTGACAAAGTTATAGAGGGAGCAAAATAAATTCAAACAATTCCCTTTGAGCAAACTATTTGGCAAGAGTGGGAAAAGAAAACTTCCCTTTAACAGGAAGAAACCTCCAACAGAACCAGGCTCAGGCAGGGCAGACATCTGCCTCGACTGGGTGGGGAGAGGGTGAAGGGAAGGGAAAACAGGATAGAAAGAAAGCTGAGCTGCTTACTTGCTGAAATTTAGATGAGAAGATTGATATCACTCTTAGGTCTGTGTGTTAAATATGAAGCTACACCAAGCTGAGACCTAGCTTGGCTCATTTAAAACTTGTCAAATGTTGCAGTAATTGCTTGAAATCTGGTGTTCCCCAGGGCTCAGTTTTAGGCTGCTTGTTGTTTGTCATTTAGATAATTGTGCTTTTACAAAACACTTCATAAAGCAACTGCCAAAGCACTTAGATGGCCTAAGATAAACACATTTTTACTCTGTGTCATAAACTTTTCCCCAGAGCGTTTAAAAATATGTTCAGAAATTCCTCTGTGCTAGTAGTGAGCTTGTTTATATTTAGAATTTACATCTCCAACAGTAATTTATGTTAATTTCATTAATGAAATGATTGCCGGATGGTTTTTTTTCTATTATCTTGGTCCCAAACTGTCTGGACTTCGGGCCTCTGCCTACAAATCTGTTGTTATAGTATGATTCTATCCTCATGTTTTAACCAACCTGAATTTTGCACCGACTTTTTGCATTTTCTATCGTATAAATAAACTAAATGTTTTTTTGTGCCTGTCAGCCTAGTTATCCTCACACTCTGACAGTATTTTATGAAATTTTAAACATTTTCAGCATAAACAGCTGCTCTTCAATGCAGAAAAAGCTGAAACCACAGTTTAAAGAAACAATGAGTAAGGGATGATTTGGCAGATCCAACCAAGGAGCTCAAAAGAAGAATTTACTAAGTACAAACAGCATGTTATTTGACATCTCACTGAACCAGGAAATAACTGAATCCATCATTTGATCACTTCATTGATTCTCCCTTTTTGATTTCATGGCCTTCAGGGCCAGACAAGCCCTCGCTCTGTAAACCAGGATTAGGATCTGTTGTTCTGCCTTCTACATCTTACCATTGTGCAAATTAGAAAAACACTTTTCTTAGGCCCGTCTTGGAGGGAGGCCAGTGACTTCAGATGCCAACTCTACATTCCTCCGGCAGGGCAGGATAAAACCTGAATAAATATTGTCTCTGGTTTGAGCAAGAAGCACAGCAAGAGGGTCTTTCCACTGTCTCTCCGAGTTTGGCAGCAGAGAAGTAAATTTTCATGAGCTCAGTGCAGCATGGGAATGTAACCAGAGGCCTTCGACATGCATAAACACAACATACATTAATTCCATCACCGACGGAAATGGAACATCCTAACTTTGAACTATTGTTAGTCAGTCTTTACAGTTCTGAACCTGATTCTGCTTTTCCAGTTAAATGTCAGGGTCCTTTGATTTTGAAGTGATAAAGAGAGAGACCTTAAACCTTAAAGACCCCCTCTGGTGAAAATCAATATTTTAACTTTCAACATGTCCATATGGTGTTTTTTACATGCTAGAAGATACATTATGAGTAAAATAAGCAGTCAACACCATGGTTGAGCATTTCCACCTTGACTGCAGTATGCCGATGAAAGTCTCAAACACACAGATTCAGGCTTCCCGGGTTTTATATGTAACACACCTAAAGAACAAATCAGGTCAACTTGCAGGGCGGGACTTTCTGGATCGTTATTCGTCTTCAGAATCGGTTTCCTGATCAAATAAACAAGCTGAAATACTCCAATAATACAAACGGCCATTGTTTAGCGTAAGATAGTTTGAGCAGAGTTGTAGGTGAGCTGGTGCGCTCGAGCTGCAGTGAGTGCCGGAACGGTGGGTTGAGATAGAGGGGACTTCACAGATCTGCATATTG
Organism: Chromis chromis; assembly: GCA_900302755.1. Classification (NCBI taxonomy): domain Eukaryota; kingdom Metazoa; phylum Chordata; class Actinopteri; family Pomacentridae; genus Chromis; species Chromis chromis. The sequence continues at coordinate 1,109 of OMNN01104122.1, read as the reverse complement.
TAGAGGAAGCAACAGTGTAGAGTTACATCTAAACAATGTTAAGGGATTATTTTCTTAATAAATACATGAGTGGATGAGTTTGGGTTTAATCAATGATAATATGGGGACTCTAAAGGACAAGTTCATAGTTTTTCAAGTCTGTCTTAAAACAATAGACAGAAGTCGATAACCTCCATCCCGCCACCATCATCGCTTCCATTCCATCTCCAACCTCACTGATGTATTGGTTCTTTAGGGAAACTTTCAAGTTTTCTGTTACAGCTGCAATCTTTTCTTTCAATGCATCATTCCCATTAGCCACAGCTACTCCCCTAAACTTTGTGTGTTCTATTACATACTCAACATTTGTGCTAATTGATGAATATTAAACAAAAAATGGCTAAAACAGTGGATATTACGAATGGTAAACAGTGGCAAGTTTTTATGACCATGTTGGCTCGCTTACGTGTTCTAGCTAACTCTTGTTACATCAAAGAATGCAAAACTTAGGTAGGTAGGTAGGGTAGGTAGATACTTTATTTATCCCGAGGGAAATTCAAGCAACCAGCAGCACATTAAACATGAAAAAAGAAAGATGCAGGAAATTCAAGAGCACAAGATAAAACACAACAATAATAATAATAACAACAATAAAAATAAACAATAAAAACTTAGGCTAGTGTCATTCTTTCAAGCATCTGCAAGTAGGTGAGAGTCCACGAGGGTTCTATGGACGTCCACATAAACATGGCACTGTGTTCTCCGTTCCATACATGCATAGTAGGTTGGATCTACCAATTCTGCACCCTACTGTTGAGAATGTGCTCTATTGCATTTGTAGAGCCGTCAAACGGACTAGAAAGCAGTATCATAACAACAACAATGTATCTGTGGTGTCAGCAGCTGTCTGTGTGCACATCTGCAAGGAAGTTCAACCAAGGTTTCAAGAAGACCCACATCTACCAATGACTGTGTGTGTGTTACAAATTCCTGATGCAAGACGACTTTCTTTGATGGCTTGGAGCTCCTAAGTGCAAGTCCAAACAGCTGACCATTGCTCGATGTCACCTTTTAAGTTTTGTTTCAAAGTGGACAACTTTGCCGAAAGTAACAATGCAAAGCAAAGCAGT
>OMNN01104121.1:2248-14637 GCA_900302755.1 Chromis chromis | reverse complement strand
TTTATAACTGGTACTTTACATTAAATTCATGAGCAATAACTGATTATTTCCTAACTGTGTGGATACTTAAGCTGACTTCAGTTAACTTGAATTAAATTAACTTGACTCTAAAATATTACATTTCATGATTTTTAGCTAACTTGTGGCTAATATAGCCATAAAATCAGTTTTACAGTTGATTTACTGTAACAGAGCTCTTCCCAAACATTTGGTCTTTGCACATTTAGTCTTTATTTGGAGTCAAGTCATGCATATTGCCATGTGAACCCTATGGAATTACATGTGTGTTGTGTGTGCTGGACTCTCTCCAGTCTCTTTTCTGGTGCCTGGGCCAAGGGTAGTGGTGGTTCAGAGGTTTAGGCTCATCAGTTTAGGCTCAGGAGTACCGATCAGAAAGTTCCAATCCCAGCACTGCCAAGCTGCCACTGCTGGGCCCTTAACCTTATCTGCTCCAGGGGTGCTATAGTGTGGCTGACCCTGTTCTCTGACACTGCAACTACAATTTGTTATACTCTCTGCAGTGACAATAAAGTAAATCTTTTTTTCACATGTAATCCCATGGGTTTAGCATGGGTATTTGTATGAATTTCACATGGGAATACACATTGGTTTCACATGCAATCCAATAGGTTTCACATGGGAATATACATGGGTTTCACACACTTACACCATGAAAGTGCTCCAAAACCACATGTTTCCCATGTGACAAGTACATGCTTCACATGTGTTCCACATGTTTAAAGTGTGATTTTAACATGTTTTCACACATTCAGTGTGCAAAATCACATGTATTCATGTCATTTATGTGGTTTTTCTGTAAGTTCATGTACTTATCAGTTGCTAGTCGCTAACAAACTGGGTTTTCCACTGGTATTGACCCCTTTCACATTGAACAGTTGGTAATGCTTAGTGCAGTTTTAACCAAACTTAAGATGATTAATAAATACTTATAGGGGTAGATCAACTGAGAAAGGTCTAAATGTTGCATATGAAGTCAGCAATAAAATACTTTCTTCAAAGGGAAGTTCGTGACTAAAGGAATAAGCAACTGTGGTGAGAAAAATAGAAACAGCAATCACTGGGACAGTGAAACCTTAAGTGAAATCCGCACACATGCAAACAAACACAGCTGCAAATTGACAGCATATTCTGTTCTATCAAATAGATCCTGTTCTTAATCACCGTAATTTGTTTTTGATAAGCACATTACATGTAATTTTTTCCAGCAGAGACATTCATTGGCCTTTACAAATAGGTCGTGCTTCTGGTTTGATTCAATTTTGCACATGTGCTATAGTCATGTTCCGCATGTTTCTCTCCCCATCAATTATTCATCAGGTCGGCTGTTTTAGCCTCGTAAATTCCCCTTAAGACACAGTCAGAAGCCTACAACCTTATTTGCAGCTGAATGATACATAATAGCAGATCTATTGTGTGTGTGTGTTTGTCTCTGTGTGTATCATCCATTTGCAGAACAGGAGGGGGGACTGGAAAACAGGTCAACTTGATCGATAAGCTGTCACACTCAACTTGGCTGAAAGACTATTTCTTAAAGGTACAGTTTTCCCCCTGAACACAAACTTCGACTTACATTCAGCAGATGATACATGGGAGGTTTTATCTGTCTGAGAGGTGCATGGATCTTAGGTTAGGGCAATAATTATGACATCTATGATACATCCACTTTGCCTGAGGCACAAGACAGATGAACAATGAATGATGAATGAACAACAAAACAGTGGATAGTTTATAACTTATTTTGGACCATTTCTGTGTTGCTAACACAGTACACTGGCAGCAATATGAAAACCACTGATACGTGAAGTAAGTAACATTAATCTATGTTCTGTTGGGAAACCTCCGGTCCTGGTATTCATGTCAATGTTATTTTGACATGTACCACCCACCTAAACATTACTGCAGACAAAGCACACCCCCTCATGGCATCAGCCTCCCCCAGCAGGACAACTCATCCTGCCGCACTGCAAAAACTGCCTGGAAACAGCTAGAAGAACACAAAAAAGAGCCCAAGGCATTGCCCAAACTCTTCAGACTCCAATCCAACTCAGCATTTGTGAGAATGCCTATGCAAACTGCTAATGGCAGCCAGTATTTTTGTAGGCTTGCTATTCTTCCAGCTATTGGAGACTAAACTTTAGAATCTAAAGGATAATTCCAGTTTCTTTCAACTTGGATTGAATGTCTGATTAACGTTGCCTCTCTCCACCTCTGTTATAGAGATTTGAGGAAATCAAGAGCTACACAAAACAGCATGCACACAACATACATGAGGATGAGCTCCCTGCAGCTTTGAAAAATAAAAAATACAGAGATGATTGAACTGTTTTTGAGTCTCGCTGAAAGTAAACACAGATACTAAGCGACTGGGTGTCTGGGACGGCCAACTGTACTCAGGATCTTCATCCTGGACCTAATCTCCCTTTATATTCATCCACACATGATGGTTAGTTACCATATATTATATAGTCTTTTAGCTTTTAGTTCTTTTTATTCTATTGTTTTTAGCTCCAGTGTTTCCTCATGGGGGGCCTCCATGCTGGGCGGTGTGGTTGGTATGCCCGCGTGGCGGGGGGATCGTCCTAGAGACCCCTCAGGCCCGGAGGACTGGGGGGCTCTGCACCATGTGTGGAGTCCATCCCGGTCTATCTGGGTCAGGGGTCTCTGTGGTGGCGGCGCTCCCTGTGGCCGTGGGCTGTCATCCCTCTCAGTGTGGATGAGCTCCCCATACGTGGCTTTTTCCTCACATGGTTTCTCAGTGCCCTGCCATGTCACTATTACTGTAGTGTATATGGTTGTGTGGGTGGTTGTGTGCGTATGTGTGTGTGTGTGTGTAGGTGTGTGTGTGTGTGCGTGGGCATGATTGTGGGTACATGGTCTATGTATGTGTTAGGGGGAGGGGGTGGGGTTTTCAATATGTGTTGTATTTATGTTGCATGTTTTTATTCTGGGAAGCACGTTGGGTTACATTTTATTGCATAAAAAATGCTATATACTGTAAATAAAGTTTGATTTTTTTTTCATATGTGAGTCTGTGGATAGCATGTGTTTGTGCTAGTGCAGTAGCAGTAAACAAGATGCCAAACACATAAAATGACCTTTTACTTGCTGTAAAAGATGACTTTCAGCTTTCTACACAGGTTTTAGGGATGTGAAACACCATCTCCAGAATGGTATTGTTTATTAATGTCGCAAATGTCTGTGTTTACATTCTGTATGACCTGAAATCAAATGATTCATGTAAAAAATCACGTGTTCTGGAAAGCCGCAGGGAGGTTGTGCTTTTCTCCCTTATATACACTGTTTTCATTTCCCCAAGTCTCTACAATGGAGGTGGAGAGTGAAGACTGGCACAGAGCCACAGTTATGTGCCACAATAATAGAAAATACATCATGTTGAAACAAGCCAGAATCAAACATAAATTCTATATGTCATATTGTATTTTTATAGAAGTATTTGGCAGCCAGCAAATGTCAGCACAATAGGACACATTCCCACTTCTAGTGTAAACAGGAAGATTAAAGATAAAATAGCCCTGAGAGGCTACAGTGGAGTTTTACTAACTGGGTCAGCATTCAAGGGATTCGCCAATCGTAAGTACATTACAGATGTGGTAAGTAACTTAAATCTTCATCCATAACCCTTTATTTAAGTCGACAATCACCACTATGCCATTTTAGAGTCCTACAGCTCAATATGCTGACACTGATGTTAATTTGAATAAGATGTTTTTTGCAAGTGAGACCACTAAATCCATCTTCACAAAAGTAAGTGCTTATGTAGGAGTTTGAAAGCTTTTAGGGCCACCTTTGGCCAATCCGCTCTCGCTCATTGCAGCTTAGTGAGCTGGCAAATCCACTGCAACTAGGGATGCCAATTTCCAACAATTTATTTAACCGATAGTCCGTTGCGTTATCAATCTGATTCTTCCAATTACCAGTGAAAATGAATGAAAGTACAATAAACATATATCCATATGTTGATAAAGCCACGGACACAGGCAAAAGCAGCTCTTCTAAATTAGCCAGTTGGTTATCAAGAAAGCTGCCCTGGTAAATTATGGCTCATGTTGAATATATGAGCTCTGGTCAGAAGCCATTAACCGTCACAGAAGTCTTGTCATGGTGACCCGTTGTTAGCTAAAACCCCACAATGCTCTCTGCTTGTCAACATAAACTGCACATAGTCACTTCAGTATTAAACACAGCAAACAAGCTGCAGTCTTCCATCTTATTAAACAGAGGGAGGCTCCACCTGGTGGTGCAACTACAGCAACTGTACCATACATTTGTCATCTGCGTTATCAGTTATTTATATTTTTAATCGGTTGATTTATTAATGGCAATTAATCGATTTATTGTTTCCATCCCTAACTGCAACTGCAATTTAAATGAGCAACCTACACAACCAGTCAAAATTCCTTCTTCTTCCTGCCTCGTCACCAAGTTTAAAAGTCACAAAGCTCCTGCATGATGCGACAAAATTCATCATATAGTTTTCGACACATTTCATAATCCCATATTTAAATCAAATACTGGATAGTAAATAACGTAATATGTATTGGTTAAAAAAAAGTCTATTTCTACTTTTAGCAAATCACAGATCAAGCTGACCTGAAGATTGTGAATGGATGCACTAGTTGAAGATGATTCTTGCAGTTTAAACAAACCACCACCAGTTTATCATTTGGGGTAATGTGTTCTTTGCTTACTGTAGTAGGACAAATAATTGAACTGTGTCCATACTATGACAAATGTATAAATGCTTGAAATAACTTTGGAACACTACATCATCCCAGTCCAGGTTTGAATTGACAAGTGGCACTGAGTACAGTCAGTGAAAATACAAAACACTTTCTAGTCTCGAAACTACTCATACAGTAAAAGTGGTCATCACATGGGATACATTAAACTCCAGGAGAGAAACTTGGCTGAAGGATGTATGGAAACCCAGTCTCATCTCCAGGTGGAGTTACAGAGACATCTGAAGCTTTTTGATCCTCGTGTCTATTGGCTGTCGATGGGTTTGCAATCAATGAAGTGTCTCACTAAAGTTTTGCACAGCCTGTCTGGAGACTGGAGGGATCCATGTTACCCTTTCTAGGAAAGATCACTCAAGAAAGAGGAGAAAAAACTCGAAGAGGGAGGAAACTAGGAGAAGAGGGAATTGAGGCAGGGAGGATTTGTGAAGAAATGAAAGACATGGAGGTGAACAAAAAGGAGCAAGAGGAAGAAGTGCAGGCAACAAGGAAGGAGGGAATGAGGAAGAAGAAGCAGAACTGGAATAAGATCAAAAAGTTATGAGCAGCAACACAAGGGGAAAAGTCAGGAAAAAAAAGGATGGCAGAATGGTGGAGACTAGAGGGCTATAAAACCTTCCCTGTGTGTGTGAGAGAGAGAGTGAGTGTGTGTTTTGTGTGCTGAGGATGTTTGGCATCTGGATGTGTTTATAGGCACTGGGTCAGGGACCGAAAGTAACCCCCAAAAGCCTGGCTAGGCTTCAATCTCCTACTACACACCTACACACACAAACAAACACGAGGCTTGTGTCACTTACTTTACTTGTGTTATATAACTTTACACCAAATCACATATGCCAAAAACACAGCCCAACACAATAGCCTCAAACAAATACCTCAAAGCTGAAACCTGCACTTGGCAAGCAGCTTTATGCTCTTTGTAAAAAACACCACAAGAACATCAGAGGACAACATTGCATGATGAAAACACGTTTTTAATAACAGTGCAAGTGAAATGTAAGTTATGATCGCTGGAGGGAATTCACCGTGCATGTGATTTGAATGGGGCAGTGATAACTATAGCAAAAGGGCATTTCAGGATTCAAAGCAGAAGACTATGGTGGACTCAAGTGGACTTGTAATATCTTTCCCAAAGGTAAAAGTTCCTCCAGTGCATTGCACAGGCCAAAGCTCCCAGAACATTACAAACTCCTTCACAGATGTATCAGAAGTGCAAAGGTCTTAAATCTTCCAAATGTCATCCTCTACAAAAATGGACAAAAAAGCCTGGACTTCATCAACGGCCCATCGTGCATAAAATCTCTGGGGTGGCTCCTTGGAGAAGGTCTTGTGCTTGAAATTCATGTTTACTTTTTCTATGACCGCGATCTTTCTTCAAACTTAACCAAGTGCTTTCAATTGCTTAAACACAACAGTAAAAAAAACATTCATCACACTTTGGCTGCCTGGAGCAGGTACCGAAGGGATTACATATGACAGTGAACAGTACGCAGATACCTTCAACTTACACATTTCCTCCCTGGCAGCTTTACATTTTCCACAAAGTATATTTTTAATGCAAATATGTTAAATAAGGCCATTATTTTAAGTTGAAAGGGCTGTCACTGTGGCTGCACCGATCTGTCAGATTGTTATTGGCAATTGGAAATGTGTGCTTTTTTTTGTCGTTCTTTTAGTCTGGTTGGTGTGTTCCCATGATTTAGGATACGTTCCAATCCCTATACTCTCATACTATTTAGTATGCCAAAAAAAAGACTCAGTATGTCCTAATACATAGTATGTCAAATGCAGTGTGCCAAAAATAGCACAACGTTCTGCTACATCCGGTCTTATTTTTGCATTATGTAAGCCAGCATGCTTCTCTGATCACTCTCACCAACAGTCCTCTCTGCAGCAAAACATATGTCACATATATGGCACATCAAGGTCTCTTGATAAAACAAGCTTGAGCCACAGAAAGAGAGAACGAAGATATAATTTTGCACTATAGACTGCAACGTGACACGTTTTATACCAGTCACTCCTACCTGCCCTGATTTCTCACCTGATCTTCTGTGTCATCAAGAAATTACAGCCTTACCACCGATCTATTCAACCTTATCCTTAAATACATTACATGAGGCGCACTTCTGCATACTTTAAGTGATTTTAATATGCTACTTAGCAGGGTGGAGCTGGCAGACTTGTCACCAAACATACGTGCTGAGATTAGGGGAAGTGATGCTGCCACGTGGACTCTGCATATTTTCTTTTCCCATTGAAAAGGTCACAGGTAGCTTTGTTGACAGGCAGCATGAGACTGCAGGAAGAGGTGGAGATAGGTGACCATTCCACATTCTCAGCAGTTTTTTTCCCCCTTTGATACAGATTGCATTCACACCTGGCTGACATCTGACCACATCGAGTGGTCCAGATGTAGTCTTCTCAGCATGCTGCATGCATTTACACCTTACATTAACATGCGTTTCTCCTCATCCAGATAAGTAATCATGATACAGATTGCATGTTAATATCAGGTGTAAATTGGGTCAAAGAGAAGGAAGTAGGGGAATAACAAACTGCAGACTGAGAGTGAAAGAGCAAGAAAATATGTGTCAGATGTTGCCGGGCCTTCCCCACCCGTTAAATCACCCCTGTTACTCTCTCTCTCTCTTCTTTCTGTCTTTTGCTCTGTCTCTCATACTCTTTCTGCTTTCTCTCTCTCACATGGCTGTAATTATGCTTGTGTAAACAAATGAGACCAAAGAGAGACATCAGGAATTCCAGTTGGGCCTGTGGGAGCAGTGTTGCTTTCACAATCACACACAATGACACACACATCCACAAAGGATCCATAAGTTAAACGAACAGCCTACTACTATCTTTCATTATGTCTCATCCGTCTGCCCATTATGCTTCATTGTATAGCCCCAATGTGAACTCCATGCAATCACTCAACTTTGCTACTCCACTGGCGCACCATCCAGTAGCAACTCACCAGACTCACACTTCTGTTAATAAGACATTCAGAAGCACACACACACACTAACCTGCTGATGGTACTCGATCCCCATGCTCAGCGTATTGATCAGAATGGCGATCATAATCCCTCGACCAAAGTACTTGCTGTCCACGATCTTTTTGAACGTGTCGCACACCAGCCTCCAGAAGTGAACCACCTTGGCCGCCGTCTTCCCCAGCCTTCGGTGCTTCTTCTTGGGCTGCCGACTGTCTCTCCTGTCCCTGTGGTGGAGGTCCTGGGTGAACTCGTAAACCCCGTCGCTGTCCGAGTCGCCGGGTGTCTCGTTGCCCTCCGCGCCGCCCTCCGATTCGTTGGCGAGGGCCTTGGCGCAGTAAGGGCAGCTCTCGGGGTCTAATGTCAGAGCAGCTGTGTCCATGGCGCTGCTCGTAGTGCTGAGGTCACGAGCCGACAGCTGGCAGGAGAGCTGAGCTGCAGTCGAGTGAGAAAGGTCAGATGGAGAGGCTGAGACAAAGAGAAGGGTACTGCAGTGAAATCAGCGATGATTGTGATGAATTACATAAATGAAGCGGTTTGGACAAATTGTCAAATCCAATGACAGAACTCTGTTGTGAATGACAACATTTTCAGACAGTTGCGTGTGTCAGAGGGAGTGCGTTTGATGGTGATGGGCAGTGTGTGTTGTATGAGTAATGTCTTGTCTCTACAGGCTGTGCTGTGGCCTGTCTGGCCGAAAGCCAAATTTTCCACAATCTGTATAACCTTAACAGACCTGGCCTGACTTTTGCTGAGTCCAATGTCTTTTAGAAACTTGGCCAAGAGAAAATGAAGCTGGCTGCAAGCTTGGACACGAGGGATTAACATTTATTGACCGTAATTAGCACTCTTTCTGTCTGTCACAAAAAAAATCCCTCTCTGGACAGTGTTACAGCTTGAGGCTTAGTCACAACAAATTGATACCACACTGCGCCAAATAGGTGATTGCAGAAAACACTTTCCATGCTGTGTCATTTAATTTGCTTGAACACTCATGTGGAAATTAAACACTGATTGTGAGTAAAAGAGATATTCGTGTTATTTTTCATTTCCAGGTTTTTGCGAAGCCCAGCAATGCAAACCATACATCACAGCTAACACAGAGGACATGTAAAATCTGATGCTAATCAAATTCTCCCTGATTTTCACAAGTATATGTGTGACTTTAGCCCTGTGTGTTTGTTGTGTGTCTACCTGTTGGATTGTGCGTGTCCACCAGAGTCGATGGCCGTCTCTCCAAGGGCATGGGTGGAATATTGAGGTTGAAGCTGATATTCGTCAGGGTGCTGGCTGCAGCACTCCCTCGCCTCGACTCTGCAAGGGCTCGAGCCTGGAGGGTTGGGTAGTTCTTGGGCCCTGGAGCAGCAAAGGGCACAGAGTTCCTCTTCATGGCCCTGGACATGGGAGTCGGAGCAAGGGAGAAGGAGCCTGGAGTGGTTCCCGTATTGGTGGGTGAAGGAATACAGCGAAGCGTTTCTGTGTTGAGTGCACTGCAAACTGAAGATGAATCGGTAGGGTTGTACAAAGTGGCAAGGTTTGTATCGGAGGTTGCTGCTGTTATCGAGGAGGGCGGCGCCAAAGCAAGATGCCCACTGCTAGTGGTTGGTATAAGAGCTCCTCCGTTGTTGCTATGAGCCCCAGCCTCCACATCCCTACTCTCCAGACCCCTGAAGCTCCCACCCCTCACGCTACCATTGCCTAGATGGTAGTGCTGGTGGTGGTGGTGATGATGATGCATCATGTGATGAACTGTCACGGATCCCTGCCTGGAGGACTTCCTCCTCCTCCTCTGGCTTTGGCTGCGTTGGGGCTCTGTGGCCGGGGGCGAGACGGCAATGTTGAGCCCGGCACGACGAGCCAAGAACCTACAGACATGAGCCACTTGCTTGGCACTTTTACGGATGATGTGGACCAAATACTTGAGCAGCTCGTCGTAGCAGGAGCCCGGCTCGGACAGGGACGCCAGGGTGCTGGCATTGGACATGAAGCGCACCCGTTGTTCCTTCATCAGCTGGCTCACCTTCTGCTTGGTCTCCGAGAACTGGGTGGCGATGACGACCAGGCACAGGTTGATCATGAAGAACGAGCCGATCTAAGGACAGAGGAGGGGTAGGTGACATTGTTATTCACACACTCTCAGTGGATGCACCCCCGTCCCCCAGTTGACCCACTTGTTCAATCATCGGCAGCCACACAGCTGGTGGCGCCGTGAAGTGGCACTTACAATGATGAGTAGGATGAAGTAGATGAAGCTGTAGAAGGAGTGAGCATCCATCACGAAGTACATGATGTCCACCCAGCCCTCCAGAGTAATCACCTGAAAAGGAACATGGGCAGTAAAGCACAGAAATAGATCAGACAATAGAAACAGGAAAGAAACCAAACAGACAGTAGAATTAAAAATAGGAATTGAAAGAGACCATATTTCACAGTCCAGAGTGTTCCAAATCGGAGACTCAGCAAAAGACTAATCCCCAACATTTCTCTTGTGTGCTTCACCCCACACAGGCAAACCAGAGCAGAAGCTAGACTTATGGGAGGACTCATCTTCAATCTAGCTTTCGTCCTCTAAAATAACCCCCCTCTGTTAGACAACAATGAATGAACACTCCAACAAAAGGCTTTTCATAGGATGTAGAAGATAGCAAACAAATTGAGCGGAAAAATGAGCCTGCAGTCTGGTGGTGTGGCTGTGGTGACCTGCTAATCCTGTAAGCCCTGTTTTTGTGATACACCGGCCACTGGGGCAATTAGGCTCCCTTTATCCTTCTTCGTCTCTTTTTGTATTACAGGATTGCACATCAGCCAAACCATGGTGTATGCTCGCCACTGCAAAAACTGTTTTAATTTAAAAATCTGTCTGCTTTTTCAGTCCAGCTGTTCATCCACAGCTCAGAGCCATTATCAGCCAACCCACCTGAAAGATGGCAATCCAGGCGTAACAGATGTTGTCAAAGTTGATGGCTCCCTTGAAGGGGTTGATGGGACCAGCAGAACAGTTGGTGTAGTACTGGTTCCAGTTGACACAGGTGGTGTTGTCTGTGCTGTTGTAAGAGAACATGTCCAGGCTGCACTTGAACTTGGACCCGCCCCTCTCCTCGTACAGTGTGGGAACTGAGCCGCAGTTCCTCATGCCGTTCTCTCGGGGCTGAGAGCAGATGAAGGGATTCTCTTCGTCGTTGTCAGAGTGGTAGTATTTCCCCAGCTCCATGGAAAGAGGGCTTGTGGGTGGTGAAAGAGACGATACAGTAAAAGGTCACTGGTTGGTATGGATATTCACACCAGACTAATTAAAACAGATGCTCTGAAAATTGTCACAGTTAAAACAACTGAACTGGCAGTGGGATGGTCATGGATTCTGGATTATCATTGGTCTCTGTAACAAATAGGACTCACTTTTTTGCCAATTTAAACCCAATCACATGTTATACAAAGTCTATTATACACTTTCTTTAAAGTTACATGTAACTGAAAAGTGCCATCTTTGGTCAGGGTTAGGGTTTGGTCACAACTGACAAATACAGAATGATTTTGCTTCATTCCCCAAGATTGTCTTGAATTAGTTAGATATCACCATTAGGCAACTTAAGTTTTAAATTGGGGGGCGGTGATATACCGGTATTGACAATAACTTGATACTTGGAAAATGTTATATTGATGTCTTGCTAATAATATGATAGTGTAAATAATCCAGTGCCAGCAACCATCTGGTTTATACTCCACCACAAGAACAACATACAATACAGTTATTGTTCCAGACTGTCTTTCCACCTTCCCACACTTTTTATTCTAAGTCATTTGCTGAAAAAGGGATAAACCACACAATAAACAAAGATATCTAAAGATATAGTGAATTTGTTTGGCCACGATGATCATATAGTGAAAATCTGATATCGCGAAAGATCAATGCCAGTAGCACAAATCAACAAATGGTCAGTCTGTAAACTGACTCAGGCCCCGTCCACACGAAGCCAAACGCGTATCGTTTCAAAAACGTTCTTCGTAAAGACAGAGCCGTTTCAGTAAATGTGACCGTCCACACAAATTCACTTGATACACCTGAAAACGAGGCCTGTTGGTGGCGCTGTGACGGTGTAACGGAAACTGGTGGCGGGACTTTAGGCATGCACAGAAATCTGTATACGATGTAAACATAGAACATGAAGTGGCGTATTGTGCTTTCCATATTTGTTTGGTGAACACGGTGATAATGCAGAAGAAGTATACTTTGCTGTAATAGTGATAACAGGGTGACTAGTTTCAGCAGTACACACCAACACTGTACGGCGCCATTGTTGTAGTCATTTTTCTGAGTTTGGCGCATGCGCATTTATGGAGAGGTGGAGCTATGATGCAAGCGTTTCAGAAAAAGATTTGGGGATAGAGCGTAAACACGGAGCTGCGAAACCACCTTTTTCAAATCTTTCCACTCTGGGAGCTAGTTTCAGAAATGATCGTTTTCAGACCCCAAAACGCTTCGTGTGGATGAGACACCGGTTTGATATTGTATTTACTAGGGCTGGTCCAGAATATCCGAATATTCGTTCGTTCTGGTGGTATTCGAATAGTAATTTTGATATTCGAACAGTCGTGTGCCGCCGCCGGTTGCTGCCACG
>OMNN01104114.1:10020-22639 GCA_900302755.1 Chromis chromis | reverse complement strand
TTTACATATTTTTGTGGAAATTTGGACTTAATGTTGGTCATTTTACTATTTTTTATATTAATTTGCATTTAATTTTGGTTGTTTAACATCATATTTTGGTTGTTTAATGTTTTTTTATGGTCATTTGGATTTTGATTTAGATTGTTTTACATGGCATTTTGGTTGTTTTACATTTTTTGGATTTTAATTTTGGTTGTTTTATGTCGTTTTGTGGTTATTTGCACTTAAATGTGGTCATTTGATGTCATATTTTTTGTTATTTTGAGCTACATTTTGGTCCTTTGGCATTAAATTTGGTCGTTTCACATATTGTTGTGGTCATTTGCAATTAGGTTTGGTCGTTTTGCATCACATTTAGATTTAATTTTGGTCATTTTAAATATTTTTGCAGTCATATGGATTTAAATTTGGACGTTTTGTGTCACATTTTGGCTGTTTATGTCTTTTTGTGGTCACTGGGATTTGTATTTGTATTTCTCCATGATGAGCTGGATTCAGGTTTGATTCCTACATGATGAGCTGGATTCAAGTGTAATCAGAGAAGCTGCCAAGACAGGCTGCAATAATCCCGATGTTCAGATTTCGATTTCAGCTCTGAAGTTGCCGAATCCTTTCATCTATCAGCTCTTAGGCTGGAAGTGGAAAGTGCAGCGTCAAGTGTAAGCTGCCATCTTTCATCTCAGTACATCAGTGGAGTACAGATGTGTGCAGAGGTCAGAGGTCGCAGTGTTTTCTGAGGTGGGACTCTGAGTCTCTTCCTGGTTTTGGTGTCTGCTCTCTGACCTCTGATGGAGAGTTGACCTGACCTGACCTGTGCGTTTTACAGCACAGTAATGACTACTAGACTAGGGTTGGGCAACATGTTAAAATAAAATGAGTTGTTTTCATAATACCAAAATTGAGTCTTTAATACAATACCTGCTTAAATAATTATACTCTGAAACTATACCACTGTGAAAACCTGAAACATCAGGAACAGTAATGGGATAAAGCCTTATATAATATATAATATTCTGACAGTGTCGGTCAGCAGCACTGAAGGATGTGAAAAGAAGCCATGAAAACAACAGGAGTGACTTATAGACATTTTAACATCCAACCAGAACCGGAGGAATAATCAGCTCTTTACGTGTCTGTCCACCTTCACGTGTCTCACTGCTGCTTAGAAAGGAACCGACTCGACTTTACCTGACTCCTTTTGACTTGACGTAATTTCCCTCAACTCAACTCCACTTGACTCAACCTGACAAAACTCAACCTGACTAGACTTGATCTGACTCAACTTGACATGACTCCATTGGACTTGACTCAATTCGACTTGACTTGAACTGAGTCAATTTGATTCAACATGACTCACCTCGACCTAACATGACTTGAACTGACTCGACTCGACATGACTGAACTCCACTTGAATTGATTCCACTCAAGTTGACCTAACTCGACCTGACTCAACTAAACTAGACTGGATTTAACTTAACTTGATCTGACTCAACTTAACTCCACTTGACTCGACTCGACCTGATTCCACTCGGCCTGACATTCTCCACCTTCACGTCTTACTGCTTCCTAGAAAAGCTTCAGTCTTGCACTGTAAAACATGAATTATTAAAAACTAAACCTATTTAATGTTTAAATTACAGATAGTAACTGCTGGAAGCACAGAAAAAAATATTAATTTACATGTTGACTGTAAAAGAAAAACAAACACACACAAAAAACAGGCCAGAACTCTGAATATTTGGTTTTGAGGTAATTCAGGAGTAAACTAAAGTTGCATTGTTTTAACGTTGCGATCCTTAGAGTGAATTACTGACTCCAGGTAATTAGTAACTTTATCAGAGTTTAAAATAACCCTGGCAATGTAAATATGAACAAAGGTAAAACTGCTCTGGATAAATACAGTTTAATAAAGACAATAAAGCTGCAGAGGGCAGGGGTAGAAACTGCAGAGGGAGTATTTATAGAGTAGTATTTTTAGTGCAGAGAATAAAACAGTCAAAGTGCAGCGATCTGGTTTCAGCAGACGTTGACTCTGCTCTGCGGCGGCGAGGGATTTCTGAGCTCGCTATCAATCGGAAGAAGGCTTTTAGCCCGGCGTGGTTTCACCGCCGGCTTCCTACTCAGAGGTTATTAGAGCCTGAAACAATAGAGGAGGAATGTCATCACGCCTCTGGAGACTTCCTGAGACTGGATTTGGGAGGACGCCAAGAAACTGTGGGCATCTAGAGGGAAGCTTCTGTAACAGCTGAGATGGTCTGCTCACCTCAAACACCAACAACATCTTTTATGGCCTTTATAGCAGAGTCCAGCTGGACACTTTGGACTCATTAAGGTCTGACATTTATCCATCTACATCAGCGATCTCCATGATGAAAGGGCATCTCAGTTTGATGGTCGGTTGGTCAACATTGTCCAGGATGACATAAACCTGAATATCTTTCCTAAAAAAAAAACCTGTCATAAACTACATACATTTGTCCAAAACTGGGTCCATATGACTCAAAAATGGGGTCAAAATAATTCAAATTGTCCAAAGTTACATGAAATAGTCCAAAGTTACTCAAAATGACTGTCCAAAATCAGTAAAAGTTTGTCAAAAGCTAAACAAATGTGGTCCAAATTACTCTAAATCTTCCCAAAATAAGTTTAAAATAGTCAGTAGTAACAAAACTTGCCAAAAATGATTTAAAATCTGTCCACAATGGCACAAGGATGTCTAAAAATTACGCTAAATGTGTCCAAAATAAATTAAGAATTGTAATAAATAACATAAAATTGTCCAAATTAAATTGTTTCTTAAATATAATGTCCAAAATAATGTAGAAAATAGCCAAAGTAATGCAAACCTATCCAAAATGACCAGAGTAGACCAGAGAGAGTAGTCTAAAATTACTGAAAATGTCCTAAATGACTTGAAATTTGTCCAGAATGATTTAAGAATTGCCATGAATGACATAAAATCATCCAAAATACATTTATTTTCTTCTGTTAGCATCATTTGCACCTTACCTTTTTCTTGCCTGTAATGTAAGTGATGTGTGAGCCACTGAATTTCCTCAAGGGATGAAGTATCCATTTATTCATCTGTCTATCTGTATAATTGGCTAAACTGAAAACAAAGTGACTCAAGATTTGATCATAATGATGTAGAAAATTGTCAAAAGTGATCTAAAGTTGTCGGACCCACATCCGACACCAAGTGGCGGATGTGGGTCCAGCTAGACTGCTGTAGGACGAGACACACCCGTTAAACTCGCAGCCACCATTTTTTCCCCTCGCAAAAGCTGCTCTGGTAAAATGAAAATGGAGAATTTATGACAATGTCATAAATGATTTGAAATTTGTCCAAAATTATTGCCATAAATGATATAAAGTTGTTCAAAAAAGACTCACAACCTTGTGTAAAATTGACTATAAATGTGTCCATAATAATGCTGTATGTATGTATGTATGAACCTTTAAAGCTCATGCATGTTGCTGACAGATGTAAACGTACAGTGAACTGTACAGATGAAGCCTCCTGGTGTCATGTTCTCTGTGGTCCACTAGGACGTATTGATTCTGGCTTTATATCAGCGGCTGCAAAGCTTTGCCTCACAGCTCAGATGGATTTTTCTTGGTCGAACCACAGACACCAAAACTCTGGTGAATCCACTGAAGTCGCTTTGACGGAGGACTAATTACACCTCCAGCTGTCCGAGACGTTGTATTGATTATTGTTTTCTGCAGCTGCTCATGAACACAGCGAGGAGAAGATTGAAAGCAGCTTTATTTCACAGTCTGACTACAAATGACACTTTAAGGCTCACAGTCTAAATCTGGGTTTCCTAGTTTAATCGCTGTTTTACACCTCGTCTCCTTCATACATTTATTCCAGTTTAACAGCAGCTTCCTCAGTCTGCTCGTTCTTTAACAATCTTCTGCAGTCAAACTGGAAAAATCAGGGGTTTTGTCTTGTCTTTTTGTTGTCAGTTTGTTTTGTGTTTTCTTTATGTGTCTTTTGTAGTCATGTTGTGTTATATGTGTTTCTTTGTCAGTTTTTTGTCACTTATCGTTCAATTTCTTTATTGCTAATTTTGTATCTCTTTGCAGCAGTTCTTTGTTTTTTTGCAAAACTATGTTGTTTCTTGACTGAAACCTCATTCCGTCTCTCATCTCCACAGTGATGTTCGTCTGCTGCTCCCCCGACGTCTTCAGAAAGCTGATGATTCAGTTCCGGCGAGCCAACCTTCCTCATGAGCAGTACGTCTTCTTCTACATCGACGTGTTCGCCGACAGCCTCAACTCAAAAAACCAGCAGCCGTGGGCCCGCGGGGACGAGGACGACGCCATCGCCAAGGAGGCCTTTCAGGTACAGAGTCAGAATCACATACCCAGACCTCCACAGAGCTGTAGTATGGTCTGACTGCTCCTCATTATTATTTTGCTATAGGGTAAAAAAAATGCTCAGGTTTAATTGTAATTATTTACACAGACCATTCTCCACAGAGCTGTAGAATGGTCTGACTGCACCTCATCCTGCTACAATTCCTCATTTTTGGTTGGTTTGATTGGAGTATAGAAATACATTGTCCACAAAGATGTAGAATGGTCTGACTGCTCCTCATTATTATTTTGCTATAGGGTAAAAAAAAATGCTCAGGTTTAATTGTAATTATTTACACAGACCATTCTCCACAGAGCTGTAGAATGGTCTGACTGCACCTCATCCTGCTACAATTCCTCATTTTTGGTTGGTTTGATTGGAGTATAGAAATACATTGTCCACAAAGATGTAGAATGGTCTGACTGCACCTCATCATCATATTGCTATAAGGTGAAGAAACGCTCAGATTTGTTTGGTTTCATTAAAGCAATCGGACCATTCTCCACAAAGCTGCAGAATGGTCTGAAACTCATCATCATTCTGCTACAGGGTGATGAAACGCTCAGGTTTATATGCATATCTTTAAACCAATCAAGCTGTAGAATAGTCTTACTGCACATCGTCATTTTACTATAGGGTGAAGAAATGCTCAGGTTTAATTGTATTTCTTTACACCCTCAGAGCATTCTTCACAGACCTGTAGAATAGTCGGATTGCACCTCATCCTGCTAGAGTGAAAAAAGACTCAGGTTTCTTTGTATATCTTTAAATCAATCAGGGCATTGCCTACAGAGATTTAGAATGGTCTGACTGTACTTCATCATCATTTTGCTTTTAATAACAGTAGAATGATCTGACTGCACCTCATCATCATTATGTTATAGGGCGAGGAAACGCTCAGATTTCTTTGGTTTCATTAAAGCAATCGGACCATTCTCCACAGAGCTGCAGAATGGTCTGAAACTCATCATCATTCTGCTACAGGGTGATGAAACGCTCAGTTTTATGTGTATATCTTTAAACCAATCAAACTGTTCTCTACAGTGATGTAAAATGGTCTGAGTGCAGCTCATTGTCATTTTGTTATAGGATGAAAAATGCTCAGATTTGTTTGTATTCCTTCACACTAATCAGACCATTCTTCACAGAGCTGTAGAATGGTCTGACTGAAACTCATCGCCATTCTGCTACAGGGTGAAGAAATGCTTAGGTTTGTTTGTATATGGTTTAACCCAGGGGTGTCAAACTGCGGTCCTCGAGGGCCACAATCCTGCATGTTTTAGATGTTTCCTTCTTCCAACACACCTGATTCAAATGATCAGGATCGTTATCAGGCTTCTGCAGAGCTTGATGATGAGCTGATCATTTGAATCAGGTGTGTTGGAAGAGGGAAACATCTAAAACATGCTGGATTGTGGCCCCCGAGGACCGCAGTTTGAGACCCCTGACTTAAATGATTATTGAATTATTTGATTTGTTGATAACTTTCTAGTGCAACATGTTTAGCAAGAGAAAACTGAGGGAGCGTGACAGCAGTCTGCATAAAGTAAAGGCAATGACTCCCTTATTTAACAGATATCAATGTGTTTTCCTGTTTTTTCTAATCATTTAATAAACACTGTCTAGTGTCTAGAGACCCCAAACAACAAAACTGCTTATAAAAATTTATTATATTTCTTAATCACTATCATTCTAGTGTTGGTTATTTTTCCTTTGATGTTGGCAAAAACCTCTTTGGGGAGATGTGAAAAGTTCCTCTATGTAGGGAAAAGCCCTGGTAAAATATGCACAGCATAATCATATCCAGTTGTAATTTGTAAGAACACACATGTTTTGACTTTGAACAAGACTGTAAAATAAAAAAAAACTTTTTCAAGACTTTTAGGACTTTAAGTATAATCATTTGGAACTTATTTACACAGACATAAAACAAACCAAAACCAGAGCAAATCAAAACCAGAACAAACCAAAACCACCATGACAATCTAAAGCCAGTGTGCAGAGCAAACAGAGACATTCAGATACTTACGATAGCCTGAGCCAGTGCTGCTCTCATAACTGTAGTTGGCTTTTAAAATAAAGGAAAGATACGACTATTTAGTTGATTTCCTCACAGGTGTAAAGTGCTTGTTGCACATGTTGAAAGAATACTTTATTGACTTGGCCGACACTTCGTCAGTGTTAAATTCCTTACTCTTGTTGTAGCTGGGCCCTGAGGGAAATGGCTTGCCTCGGCCCCTTCCTCGACCTCCTCTGTTGGGACCCCAGCCACGGGACCCAGAATCTGAAGGAATGCCACGGATGGTGCCGAACCCTGGTATGTGCTGTTGAAGAAGACAACGTAAAAAATGTAACATGAAGCAACGTCAAAATGAGTCATAGATTTGAAGGTCACAAGCTTCATGAATTACCATGTCGGTGTAGGTGACCTTCTTCTTTGAGACATTTCTGTTGGTGTTTGACACTCCATTGTCATCTGGGAAGAGCTTCTCCAGAGCAGCGAGGGCAGCGTAGGCTTTAGCTTCCTTCTTATTAGAGCCTCTTCCTTTAAACTTCTGCCCATCGACTTCCACCTGAGAGACAGAAAAAAATAATCCACAGGCTTTATTTTCTAGTGATTATTAACTTGAAACTCTGACCAAAGCCCTATTTGGATGCGATTTATTTCTCAAGGGGAGATTGGGTGAGTTTTTCTTGTCAATGTGAAATTCAGCTTTTGTGTAAAGATGGATAAGATTAAAAAAAACTTCAGTTAAAGCTGGAGCATGTCAGCTTCAGGCTCCAGCCAATCACAGGTCACCTTTAGGCATAAAAAATCATGACACAGTGCTGCTGGTTAGTGTGGAGGCAGGCAGTTAAAAAAAGGGCCTATTGGGCAGCCGTATAGCTCGCTGAGTTAAGGCATTACCATGTGGGTGCAGGTTGCCAGCAGCGGCCGTGAGTTTGAATCCGGCTGAACACCCTTTGCTGCATGTCTCTCTCCTCTATACCCCCTTTCACCCTGTCTCTATCATTAAAATGGGAAAAACTCCCCCCCAAAAATAATACTTTAAAAAAAGGGCCTATTTATGAACCAGTATGATGACAGAAATATATATTTTTAAATATATCAGGAGAGCTACACCTCATAAGCTTCTTAGTAGGTTGGTGTAATACCAGCTACAAGTGTTCTGCTATTCTCTTTTGTTTTTTCTTCTTCACATTTTGCCTAACTAGTGCCATAAAAGGATGCAATACATGGGTGTACAGATTAAATTACAATCTTATGATTAGGTGTCTTCTTTTCTATGATTTATACGCAGATTTATGTATGTTTATACGCTTTCTGTTTTAGTAGAGTGTCTGTGTCTATTACAGACCATATGCTGTCATTTTGGGAAGTTTAAAATCCTGCCAAGAATAATGGATGGCAGGATTACCCAGAATAATTTCCCCCCTACCTGCCCCGTGCTACTAATCTGAGCCAAAAGAGCGCTTAAATCATAAACACATGGATTAACAGATTACACAAATGTAACAATATTTAATACAGTTTTTTTCTATGGGACAGTCATACTGCTGACTCACCTCCATGACAAAGCACTTCTCATGGGAGCCTCCCGTCTCTGCAGAAAGTTCATACTTCAGGCTGCGTCGCTTCTCGTTCAGCTCCATCACAGGATTCTTGCCATTTTTAGTCAAGATGGGACCCTGACCAGTCTGTTCACAGCAAGAGGACAAACAATTGCTGTCAAACGCATGGCGACAACCCTTTAACCCCAAGAACATATAGTTTCTTTTTCTCTCCACTTCAGTGTATGTTTTAAGGTGATGCTTCTAAATAAATCTCTGACAACTCGGGTACGTACGTCTTCTGATGTAGTGGAACTCGTCGTAGCAGCTTTAACCGATTCCTGGCTTCCTTCAGCATCACCACTGGACTCTGATTTAGAATCTGAACCTATCGGAAGACCGAGATCTTGTAGGACCTGTGAATGACAAAAGTGAAAACATTACAGCAACATTTACCAAAAAAAAAAAAAAATCAGTGCAGAAAGGTGGAAGTTTAAACTAGGTTTTCCATCATGCATGTAGTAAAAATGATGATAGTAATAATAAGATGCCTTAAATCTGAGGTTTTATTTTTGTAATTAATCCTCTGATCCCCAAAACTCGCTAGCGAGATTGAAAGACACGTTATGTTTTAACAAATTGGCAAAATTACCCCTTTTATCAGAGCCTAAAATTATAAAAACAGAGACAGTGATTGGACTTTCAACTTTTCTGACGGCGCTTGAACTCAACATGTAAAACTTTTGGTTTTGTTGGAAAGATTGAACAAATTTAAGTTTAAAACTGATATTTCATAAATAATTTTATTTTACTCGTCTCATCTAAAAATTTGCCAAAAATAAACCTTCTGCTTAGACCAGGTTCTGTAAAAATCAAACAATTGTGAGCTCCTTACTGAAACTGAGAAGCCATTGGTGACTTAGCTATGACCAAGAGTCACCTGTTTTTTGAACTGGGTTGAACTGCAGGCTTGGTTTACTTAGAGCAGATAAGAGACAAGTACACAAACAAATTAAAAATATAAGTAGTAAAATATCTACAGTATGCACAGCTGACATTTTCCAGTAATGGTGACACCTGTGGGCATTTGGAAAGAATTTTGAATATGTTGATTCCAGGTTTTTTCAACTATTGTAAGATGAGTAATCAAATAAAATCTAGCTGTACTGTACTGCACAGAAGACATTGAGTTTTCTCTACTTCTAGCCATGGTTGTGCTGTTTCCGTGGAAGTGCAGGACATTAAATTGCAATGAAAAGTGAGCTCACAGTGAGTAAAAAACAGCCAAGAAATTGCTTGGGGTTCAGAGGGACAAAAGGCATACAGTACAACACTGGAGGCTGAGTAAGTTTGTTTTTTTTAACAAAAACAAAACAAAACAAATGTCAGCTTATGTAGATAAAAATAAAGCGGCCTTGCCTTGGTGGCTACGTTAAGTTTGGCGGCTCGTTTTGAAGGCCCTGTCGCTTCATAAGTTTTCCCATTTAGGTCAACAGCCATCGTAAAGACCGGCTCATGGACCGGACCGGTCTGAGACGTAAGTCGGTACTCCAGTCCGGGTCTGTACTGGTTCAGACGCATCACAGCATTCATGGTAAGATCATCTGTGACTACAGGAAAAGGAACAGGTAAACAAAAGGCAGAAAGAGAAACATGAGCCAACAAAGAAATGCATTAATTTCTAGATTAGCCCTATAAAAATGTTTTGAAAAGGTGATTATTTGGTATTTATTTTTACATTTCATTCATTTTGAAAAAGAGCATATACAGTTAAGAGCCAAGTGTCTCACGGGCACAGGGGCTCAAATGTTACAATCAACCTCTTTCTGATTACAGAGATTGCTCAAGGGGCACTTGCACTGCTAACATTAAGGCTTTGTACTCAAACACTATGTGACTAATGCAATATGCTTATAGGATTTTTTTTCAAGGACGCAAACTATAAAACTCTGCAAAAATGTAACCGATATTTGAAACTGATACGCCTTTAAAATAAAAACGAAAGTCTTGGTGTCAAAATTTGGAATAACACAAAACAAAAGAAATATTTTTTATGTTCCACATCTATTTAATCAAAAAATAACTTTTCAACATTTATCCTTCAGTGTTGGTGGATTATTACTTCTGACAACCAATCAGATAGTACGTAGTCGGTGCAACAGTGTTAAGTTACTTAATCAAGAATACATTTTTAAAAAATGCCAATAAACGGAAACATTTTGAACATCAGAGCCGATAATCGTTAGATTCCTAGTGTTGATGTGGATAAATTGACAGTAAAAACACTCCAATACAGAGGCCTCTGATATGAATTACTGACATGATTTCCTCTGAAAGCGCTTCTGGAACTTGAGAAACTTCCTCTGTTTGCTGTTGAGATGGGGCTCGTCCTCTTCTTTCTCCATATCGGAGTAAGATCTCTTAGCTGGAAGGCTGAAGTGTCCGGCTATCTGGGCTGAAAAAGACACAACAGAAACAAGCGTGAGGACAGACCTTTAGAGGAAAGTGTTAAATGACTTGTACTGGTGAAAGAAGCTAGATAATCACCAACCTGTTCCATCTTTGCCGCCGATTCCCATCAATTTCCGTGGCTTTATAGGTTTACTGTCCATCCCCAACACCTTGTGCATCTGTCCAAACGCACACAGCCTCAAGGCAAACTGAGAAAAAAAAAAAATTAGCCACTGTTTCCATGGTTTCATAATATGGGTGTATACGTGTTTGCATCTGCACCTTACCTGAGCACTCTGTGTGATGTCTTCACACTGCTGCACAGTCAGATATGCAGTGGCACCGATCGGTTCCTTCTCACATGGATCTTTAATTCCAGGACCATCTTAGCACAGATGCAGTTAAATTTTAACGTCAGTGTCGATGCATCAACGTTCATGCTGGTTTGACAAAACAAATAAAATCTCACCTTCCAAGAGGATTCCAGAAGCAACACACTCCAAAACCCTGCGGAGGGACTCGCCTGCTCCCATTGGTCTCTCAGATGTACCAATAGCCTTCTCTACCAGCAGTTCAAGAGGCTACATGGAGACAAGAGCACAAAGCCAAGCACTGACGATACCAATCAAGTAGCTGCTCATAACAAAAAAGTATGAGAGGACGCTGGCTTAGGCACAAATATCTACTGTGCTGTTATCAGAATAAGTGCACCAGCAGATTTCTCACCCATCCAGAGAGGGGCGTCCACGTAGGAACACGGATACACAAGTCCCTCAAGATCCGGATCACGATGACAGCAGAAGTCAGATCGTTGACTTTGGCCTGAAGAGACAAAATAAATCCAGCTCAGTTAGAGGAGCAGCCGCCTCTCGTGCCACCTCCTCCCTGTGCTTTCCGAGTTTCCACCAAACGATTCAGAAAACAAAGCAAGCACAGAATGGTGAGAACTACTGAGCCGTCTCCAAGTCAACAACAACTTATATCTTAGGTATTTTGAGCGTTTATAGTCTTTGTTGTACAGTAGGAGTTGAAATCGAGAGAGCTCAGTCTCAAATTATCTGCTCGTGTCGATACCAATGATCTATCCACTTCTGTCATTGGTCTGAATCAGCAGATCACCCCTCAACTTTCTTGTAAAACTCAAAGTTCGACATCTTAATTAGATCATAACCTAAATCTCCAAGAACTGAGAACAGTTTGAAAAAACTGTCACTGTCTCTAAATGAACAGAAAATAAAAAGTGAGATCATTCAAGGAAACAGTTCAACCTTATGTATAAATAAGGACGTGAATGCAAACCTGGAACCACTTGGCGTGGCGGAGAGACGCCAAGGCAGTTAGGCATTTCTGCCTGTCCAGAACGTCCGGCGGATCGTTGACTGTTCGCATTTCTATTGACGAGGTGGGGTAAGAAGAAAAGGTACAGTTTGACCAAGGGGGTCGGCTCTGTCTTGCAGCTCAGGGAGTAGCAGCTTTTCCCAAACCATCAGCAGCAGGGAAAGGGGGTCCCAAGTACCTAATGTGTAAATCTTTGGTCCCAGCGAACATAATAGTCACCCATCACAGATCCCAGCTAACTTTTCCACAGTGCGTGCAAGTAAAAATGCTGTCAGAGGGACACAGTGGTATTTACAACATTGCATAGCATGTTGTGAATGTATGAGCACTGCACTACAGTAAATACCCCTTTCCCTCAGCCCCTAGGCTTGGGTTTGCTGCTCCCCCCCTCCTCCTGAGACAGTATGTCCAGTTGGTCAAAGGTCCAGCGTTCCTAAAAAACTTGACAAACTAAAAGGCAATCAGTTGTAAAATCACAAGCATTTAGAGAAACTTCACGTCTGCACCACACTGCAGCAAAACTGATGAGTCCCTGACCAAAAAGTGGCTTAAAGGGGCCTTAAGAAAGACTGAAAACACAAAGAGCCATACCAGGCTGCTTTGGGCATGTTTTAGCTCATTTTTTTCTACACTACAAATACAATTTAACTAATCTACCCCCTGTGAGTTTTAGCCTGCAGCAAGAGGATTTATACAGTAGCACAGAGAGTGGTTGCATGACAGTAAGTAAAGTCTGCTTACAACATGGCTGCAAGATAATAGCTGTAACTACACTCACAATGTCATATAATTAAAATGATAATCATTGGGAATATATGAAGATTTCAAAAATGTTGACATTATTTCATATTTAAAGTGTGCAAACCTTAAAATAAAAGTCGTCGCCTTAAATTAGTGTTTTCTTAACGGGGG
>OMNN01104106.1:2934-35097 GCA_900302755.1 Chromis chromis | reverse complement strand
AATGCTCTGAACCATTAGACATGGACCAGAGGACCTCTCAGGGTGTCCTATGGGGTCTGGCACCAGGACCAGGGCAGTGGATCCTTTGGATACTCTGGCTTGTGCAGTGGGGCCTCTGTCAATCCAACTTGTTCCACTGCATCCTGTTGATGCTTGATCAGAATGCGCTCTTTGCCATGTGGTGGGGTGCATTTTCCTGTGGGGGTAGGCCAGTGACATTTGGGATTTCCATTTGCATGAGGGAGTGTGCTTGTTCTGGGACAATGTTTATTTGGGTGTCTAAGTCTCATCAACACGGATGTTAAAATCCAAGGTTTTCCAGCAGAACACCACATAGTACCAACATGATCAATGTTATTCACTTCACCTGTCAATGGTCATAATGTTGAGGCTGATCGGTGTATAGCTTGAAGTAAGGTGTGTGCAAAGTGAAAAACACTGTATCAGTTTTAACACAGAAAAAAAAAATCAACATCTTGGATACAAAATCTGTCTCTGGTTCTTCCATGTATTTACACCATCCCTCTTTACTGAGACTTTTAGATACATCTGTTTAAGCTTGCAAACCCATAACTAATCAGTGGTGGCAATGATACTTTAAAAACTATTTCACGTTTGCAGTCTAAAAAGAGCACATAAAAATTCAACAGCAGGCCCTACGATACGTTCCGGATGAATGCTAAAGTAATAACGTTACTGTTCCGACTTGAGGTTTAACAAGTCATGTCTTCCATTTCCATGAGGGTGTTTGCGAACATTAAAAAAAAATGTGAAGATACATTTTTGAAAGGCAGTTTCTTTATCACCCATGTGTTCCATAATCTCAGATCTACATCTCGCTGATTTATTATCATCGTAATGCGGCAGAGGTCAAGGAAAGGTCTTCATGCTTGATGTCATTCATAGGCCGACGCGAACGGGGTATTGTTCAGAGACCCTGCTGCCACTTCACCTAATGTGCAGCAAACCATATAAATGATGTGAAAGCACGCTCAGAGTTTCCATCATATTTGCATAACACTAAGTGGTGACACGGTCCTCTTGGGAACATTTCTATGTTGGTCTCCGTGTTGTCACATGAGCCGTGTTTTCAAGTGCCCTTTAAACAGCACACTCGTGTCGCTGGCTTCCATGGAAACAGGTAAACCAACCTTCAGGAGAAGATACCAGATACGAATATCTCTGAGCTGTTTTCAGTGGGAAAACATTTTAATGTGGGCAGTTATTGGAAGTTCAAGGATAACGCTGTTTTCCTTGTATATTTTCCTTTCAGAGTCCCAATGTCACGTTATCTGAAATTAAGTTATGATTAATTGAAAACAGCTGACACAAATAAAGAGTTGCATTTGCAGAATGTCAGTATTCAAAATTCACTGCTTGCTTCTTTCACTTCCTTGCACAAATTCGTGCCTCAAATATCCGCTTTCATGTGAGAAAGTAAT
Source organism: Chromis chromis (assembly GCA_900302755.1). Classification (NCBI taxonomy): domain Eukaryota; kingdom Metazoa; phylum Chordata; class Actinopteri; family Pomacentridae; genus Chromis; species Chromis chromis. The sequence continues at coordinate 33,655 of OMNN01104106.1, read as the reverse complement.
TGCAAATATTTATCTAATGACTGAGGTCCTTCACTCAAGTGCCATATAGGAGTAGAAATACAAGGTAATAGGAATATGTGAATAATTTGCTGAAATCCAACATTTATACACTTTTCTAGCACTCACAACAGTGTATGTAATAAATCCAACCATCTTCAAGCAACATCTTTTAAATATTTGATATATTGTCAGTCTAACTAATACAGTATACTAACAAAAAACAACATACTCTAAAAGGGAATAGCCATTCTGAACTTTTTTTATTTTATTTTATCAGGGGTCGTGTGCTTTTTCAGGGACACGGCCAGTCATCTCAGAATGTCCAAATGACTCTTGGGAAAATGATGTCCCACATCCAGAGAAGCTGCATGTATTTAATTATAGAGCTTGAGAGTGTGATGTTGACTCCAGTGTTTGGTAGCTACCCAAAAACACAGAGAGAAATTCAACAGGGCTACTATAATATGGGCAGCATTGGATTAACATTGGATTAACGGTGCAAGATGTTGTTTATGAGCTGCAAAAATAAATAGCTGCTTTAGTGCAATGTGTGCATCTTTCTTTTGTTTATTTTTTTGCATTTAAAGATTCTGGAACATTATATTTTATATGTTGTTATGATTGTGGTCAGGACACTGTATTTATTACATTATAAACAACTGTATTTATAATTTATTTCGACACTTTCTCATGCATCATAGTTATTTTTGTGTAGGTCTGGCACTGAATCCAACAGGGATAATTTTTTTCTGTCTCTCAAACTGCAGCAACAACTGTGCTGTTTCTTGCTAAATAACCAATAGGGCCAACTCTATGAGTCCAGCATGGACAGATGGAAAGCTGAATGACCTAATTAAATGTTTGGAGCTGCTTTCAGTCAGCTGGGCTGCAACATAATGTCATACACAGGAAACTGGAGTGCACTGAAATAGTTAGCGTGTTTATGCAAACCATTTCACAGAAATCTGCTAGTTATTGATGCTTACAGTGATGAGGCAGCATCAGTACAGTACAGAGCTTAGGTTATTATTAAAAAGTCTTCCAATAGGTGCTATTGATTTTTCCAATTCTTCAAAATTATTTGGGCCGTTCTAAATTACTTATAGTTGTTTTGGTTGTTTGTTTTTTTTAAATATGGAGCATCAGAAACTTTTCTTGGATGCTTTCTAGGTTTTTCCCCCCCACCATAGAATCTAACATAGTTGCTGTAGTCTACTCTGTCTCTATTGCCACAGCTGGTCCCCAAACAAATCATTGTTGGGTAAAGTAAAATGCATCGCTATCGGAGGCCTGGGATGGAAATGTCGCCACAGAAAGAGGATTTAAAACTCCAGTATAGTGCAAAATACAGAGACTTACATATCCCAAAAAGTATCCACACCGACTTTGTAGATTTGGATGATCACTTGACTTTTTGTATTGTTCAATCATAATGTCAAAAATTTGAATTTGTTTAATGTCTTGGTTTGTCTGTAATACAGGTCATTATAATGTGCTTGATTTCAAAATGAGCTGACTCCTTGTTCCAGTCATTTTCAGTATTTCTCCCATCTTAGAAGCATCCTCTTAGACAGATTCCATATTCTCATCCTCATCAGGGAAATGGGCCAGAGAGATATCAAGTGCCTCATTTTCAGCTGGCTGCGTGTGCATGATGGTCATATGCTTCAGAATGACATGTGAGCATCAGACAGAAGCTTTATTTATAGACCAAACTTACCAGCACGGATGAATGTTTGGCCATGTTGTGTTTGGATCAACACTGTGTTTGTTACAGCTTACATATGTCATTTTCAAGTTCTACTGTTTGTTTTGTCTCGATTGGAGAAGTGAGATTTGTCTGGGAGAAGGAAATGTTGCAATTGAGAATGTAATGCACGTCATCATTGTAGTGTGTGTTTGTTAATTCAGATCTATTAGGCGCTGCAGTGTCATTGTAAAGGATGTCAGGAGACTTCTTTGCAATTGCACCCTTTTACTACCACTAAATTAAATGCATGATTGCAAGATAAAAAAATTCAGATTTATTGATTTAGTTATACCTTTTAGGTTGCAAATATTATTTTGATGAGTTGTATTGACATAATAATGTTGGTAATTATACCAACTTATTACTGTGTGTAATTTAAACTGTAATTTCTGTGTTAATTCATTTAAAATGAAATTGAAGTTGTAGTAAACTAATTAAATTGGCACGATAATTTGATTTTACTTCACCTTGAGTTTTCAAGTCCTTAGAATTATTAAGTAATTGGTCATTTAAACTACCAATGACTGTAGAGGACAGACCAATTCCCCCAAATCAATATAGTCTGTTGCTTGAACATAATTTCCTTAGAAGTTGTCACAACTCAAAAAGAATGGATGTGTGTTTTTTTTTTTTTTTGCCTAAACATGTGTTTTCAATTCAATTCCATTTTATTTATCTAGCGCAAATTCACAACACATGTCATCTCGCAGCGCTTAACATACTAAGGTACAGACCTTACAAATTATACACAGAACAGAAAACAGAAAACCCAACAATCTAAAGTTGCTTTTGGATTCCCTATGAGCAAGCAGTCAGCGATGGTGGGAAGGAGCCAAAAAAAATCCCTAGGATAGGGACAGGGGAAAAAAATCTCTGACAGAACCAGGCTCAGGGAAGGTGGCCATCTGCCTCGACTGGTTGGGTTGAGAGTGAGGATGAGGGGGGAAGGGATAGCAGGCAAGGTTGGGGTGGGTTGGGGGTGGGTTGTTTCAAATAAAAGACATGTTACAAAATAAAACTGAACACCTTTCAGTACTGATCTGAACACAAAATGGGTAAATGATTGCTTTCCTGGTGTCTGGGGGCAATAAGGCAACTAGACACATACTGTATACATTAAATCTATCCGTCGCTGAAATTTGTATTTTTTTCATGCCTTTGTGAACTGTTTGTAAGTCAACTGTTTACTTTCATTCAGGTAAAGCCCAAACAACGTCACCAAACTCTTGCTGCTGAGGGGTCATAGATTGGTTCTCTGTATGTAAATGTCTGTATGCCATAGTGCTGACCATAGTATTGAGAGTCGTCTGTGTTTTTTGACACATGCATTGTGTCCCAACGGTGCTGTCCTGGAATTTGAATGTCTTTTACTCTGTTGCTTTTTATCTTCAATTGACAGTATATAGAACATTGCATTAATGCCAATCAAAGTTCCTCAAAACCTTCAAATTGCTTCTTTTGTTCAACCAACAGCCCCATTTTATAGCAAAATAAAACAGAAAAGCAACCACTAGTGTTTTAAGTTTGATATTTAATACATTACTTAAAGGGACATTTCAGCATTTTGCTCAAAAGCTTCGACTGGTCCGACTCTCATGTCCGTATGGAAGCTGCTGGTTAGCTTAGCTTAGCACAAAGACGGGAAACAAGAGGAAACAGCCAGCCTAGCTGTCTCCAGCCATAGCATAACCTGTCTGCCAGCACTTGCACAGCTCACAGATCAAGACGTTACAATTTGTGTGTTTAATTGGTACAAAAAGATATGTCCCCTTCAAAATTTTAAACATATGCATCTCCCATTGGATTTTCAACTTTCTGACAGTCCCTCCACTAATTATGCATGGCAGGCAGCTCCATCAGAAAAATGAACCACTTCTAAGCTTCATAAAAATTTATTTATTCTACATGTTTTTTTTTGTTTTTTTTAGAAATGTCAAAAATAATTTGTTTGCACTAACCGAGAAATCATGAGTGACTAAGCTGTGACCAACAGTTGTGACAAGAATACATGGAGTTTTCGGCTGATCTACACGCTGTGTTCACACAGACCAGAGAGAGACACTACGGAAACAAATTAACAACAAGAATAGTAGTAGTAGTAGTAGTAGTAATAATAATATGTTGAGTCAAAAAAAAAATCTCATATTGGTTACAACTGTTTTTTTTTATTTCTTTAAAAATAACTTTAAAAAACTAAAGCAAATAACTAAAAATTGGGGTCTTTTCTTTCTTTAAAAAAAAAAAGGCCAAGGTGAGTAAAAAATGTGACAGGAGCAAAAAGCACATAACAAAAAGACATAAAAGAGGACATTATCATGCCTATATGTGTGTTTACTCCGCACAGACAATATTAAATGAGAAAAGCTGATCTGCAAGACAATAAAGTGCCTGAGAGACAACCTGGTGCCTGAATTTAGTGTTTTCCTTTACAAACAAAAGACATTTCAATTAAATCTCCCTCTTTATGTGTCTCCTTTAATATTCAAATGAAAGCTGTGAATGACAACAGCCACAGTCAAGTTTTTTTTTTAATTATTATGAGGACATCTGTTACAATGAATATAAGTAATACAATTACATTTCCTTCTTCATAATTACAGATTCTATACATTCAGAAATAACTAGAATGCAGATCTCGTATAACATAAACAATCACATTAAAGAATAAGAAACCACAAAATAAACAACAAACAAACAAACAAACAACATTAAATAAATAAATGAATAAATAACCAAAACAAAAACGTAGTACATAAACTTTACTTTCTTTTTGAGCTAGGGGACATATTATCGTAATATTGTAAGGTTCTAATACTTTTTTTTGTTTTCCATATTTTTTTTTAGAGTTTCTATTATATATGTTTACTTCAATCAAAAAAATATTTATTTTGGGGAGTGTTTTAGCAAATTTTGCTTTGTGAATGTGAATTTTTCCTATTAAAACAAATAGATTAGTGATGTGGTTAATTGTGTTGTTCTTAATCTCAGCAGATGATATGATGTCTTTGGCAGCAGCCACAGTCAAGGTGTGTGTCGGTGTGCTAACAACATGACACACACCGACTCCTCCTGGGTGTGTGCAAAAATTCCTGTCGTGTTTCCTTTCGGCGCTCAGCCTTGTCTCGCTCTCTCACAGATCTATTCTTAAAGCTGCCCGATGAGTCCCATCCGCTCGCTGTGAGATCAGTCTGACCTCCCCGTCACAACAGTCTCCTCCCCGCCGACGCCATCCGACCTTACGACTGTCAGCGCGACCGACCAATAGCAGCCGGAATCCCCGTTTCTTACGCGTCTCATCGGCCAATCAGAGCAGAGGTGGGCGGAATCACCGTGGGCCTGGTTTTCATGTTTGGTTGCAAAGGTAAGCTTGAGATAGGATTTTTTTTTTAGTTTTTCTTTGACATGTTATTTATTTTTCACATTGTTATTTATGGACTAGTGTTGTACATACCGGTATGCTAATATGTCCGCTAAAATAAACAACATTCGGCGGGTAACTGCCGCCAGTGGCTAGCTTGGCGAAGTGAACAGCCCTGTAAAGTATTCCAAGCAGAGAGAACAACGGTGATTTTCCAATATTACAACAACTGGGCGCTAATTCTGATTAACGACTGCATTGTCACTTGAATAACGGCCGTGTCGGTGCACGTTGAATACTATGTTAGCATCCTAGCTGACACGAAGCGCTTCTCTGTCGGTTACTACTCCGTTATTGCTAAGTTACACGGTTGTAACTTTGCCTTCTGTGACAATATAGCCAAACAATACGACGTGTCTGTAAGTGTAAAAAAAACACGTTGCTGTTATTTTAACTAGCCACGTCTGACATGTTTGTTTACATCTGCTTTACCATTCACGATATTGCTGTCTTCACTCAGTGTGGCTGCACTCTGAATACTAACAAAGCTGCTCGGGAGAAAACACGTGTGAAAGGAAACATTTGTGCAACTTAACGCCCAGGACAGTGTGATAGACTAATCATTTGTTGTTTACACAGTGTCGTGCTACTCTCGGAGAGCCTTCAGAGGGACTTCCAGCTGAGCCGAGTGGACATCAGGACGTATATCCTACCACACCTCTTCTCCCTCAGGCTGCCTCCCTCGACTGCTGGATGCTATTCGGCAACTGTTTGGAATTCATTCTTCGCCTTTAAATGGATTTTGAAAACACTTGACCCGGATAGTGTGCTGGACAAGTGTTGTGAGAAAAGCCCGTCGGTGGTGGTCAACTTTTTAAGGAGGTCGCACTTGGTTGTTTCTGCAGGGGGGAACTAACTTAAAGCTAAAAAAGAATGGATCAAGCCAGCGGTGGGGAGGATCCGAATAAACCCTCTAAAAAGAAATCCAACGAGGATGAGGGTAAAAACAAGAAGCTGGTAGGTGTTGCTCACTCATGTAGCATGGAAGTCAGTGTGCAAGTGAACTGTCACATCCTGTAATCCCACAAGCAAGGGGTTAATTTCTCTCTCAACTTGTAAAGCAGAGAGTTGCACTGCTCTTCAGTTGCAGAAAGTTTCAACACCAACTCTGCTTAAAGAAAACCACACTGTCGTAAAGATTTGAAATACTTTTATGGCAAGTTAGTGAGTGCAGTTTTAATGGTGAAGTCCAATCAAACCAACTGGAAACACGACTTAAGTGCAGTTAGTTATCAATACATCTCCGTTCACTTGCAGGATGAGGCACAAACAGTTATTGATGTGTTGTTATTACTATTTAATGTACCCCAATACAGAGGGGCTAATAGCCGGTTAGAGTTGAGCAAAAGAGATTCTGTTTCGCTGAGTGCTTCACTTTTCAAAGCACTCAGTGCATCATGTGACTATTCCCGTCAATACATCCCCTGGAAGTTTTTTAAAAGAGCATTCTTGTTGTGACAGTTGGGCCTCCATGCATGTGTCTTTAAATGTACAGAAAGAAAAAGTTCAGTTACCGGATGACTCATTGCATAACGTGATGTCCATGTGGTGTGTGTGGTGGCTTTATGAACTGTGTGAGTGTGTGTGATTGATAAAACATATCCTTAGTCAGCCTTAGGGCAGTGTCTATGAGATAACAACTGAAAACAACCTCTAGCAGTTGTTCCATTTATAGTCTCCTTGTTGCTTTGGCTTGTAGTATTTTATGTAGAGGGAATAGTGTGGTGTTTAGAAAAGGGGGGTAACCTTCTCTGCATTATTGGAGCTCTGGTGTCATCAAGTCATAAGATCCCAATATTCTGTAGAGACTTCTGAATCAATCACTTCACTCTACTTTGTGTAAACAGTGTCTGTTGCTACTAAGAATATCCCAAACCAACAACTGCCTCATTAGGTATACTGTAACCACATTCTTGTATTCAGTGGGCTAAGTGGAATGTAAAATCGTAAATCTAAACTAAACTACTGAGTGTGTTAAGAGCTGTCAGCAGCTGCAGAAATGTGTGGTTGAAAGTAATTTTCCATGACCAGAGACACAAAACTTTGGCTGCAGTTGATTTTCATTTCTGCTTTTCCATGTTTGTCAGCATGGAACGTTTGGCTACTGTTGAACTTTCTGATTGACATCTCTCAAATGCCAATAATCGACTCTGAGTAGTAAACAAGGAACTAAAAAGCCACTGTTGAGGTTGAACTGTGTTTTCTGTTTTGTTAGAAAATGCATGAAACCAATTAGTCAGATTTCATATGAAGAAGCTGAATGTATGACTGACTGGCTGACTTTATTTAGACCTCAGTTTTTTACTTAGGTTGTGATTGTTGTTGGTGGTTTAAAGTTGCCCTAAAACTGGAACACAGCATGGAAATCAGTGTTGCTGTGTTTCAAACTGGAGAGCTTTAAACTGTAATCACTGGTTGTTCAGAGCAAAGTTAAGGTAAGAGAAAGTGGGACCATAATGACTACCAGACAGGAAATCCCAGAGTGGACTGGAATGACATGCACTCCCAGAGCTACTGAAGGGTGTTGCTTTGAGAAATCCTGACAACAGGCTGTAACTCGTGAATATCCTGCCTCCCAAGTTTTAAAATGTTTGCAAGAGCGCCAGGATGACATCAGCTCCCAGCAAATCCCTTGCGAGACGTCTATGTAAGCTTTTTGTTAAGTGGTCTCGTGGTTAGGCACGTTCCCTGTTGTTTAGATCTGAGAACAGAGCAGTTGGAGGCAAAGGAAGGATGAACTGTGGCTGTTGCAAAAAATCTCAGCTCAGTTTGAAGGAGGAAGTGATTATTCATCCCTGGGTGGAGCCCTCTTTTGTTTATCCCCACGTTTTCACTGCCCCAATATACACTAAAGGTCCAAGTTTGTTTGCAGACGTGTAAATAAAATGAAATTTAAAAGCATCAAGGCATGCATGGTTTAATCTGTGGACCTCATGCCATTCTGTTTTAAAGGCAAATGGGACAATAGATTCTTTTCAGAGGTCGATCAGATGATTGTGAAATCTCATTCAGACAAAGGGGGACAGTTTAAGAATCACTCGTACTCTTTAGAACGCACAGTTTTCACCATATATGGGGCTATAGAGTTGCATGCCTGACATGCAGTGTAGGTTGTGTAGATGTGGTCCAGACTCAAGGGTAGGGTAATATCTGTAATGAAAAGCATCAAAGTTGAGGTTATCGCTTTGCTTTCAGACTCAGAGCTGCTACAAAGTACAGTATCATTTGCATGGCTAATGAGGAAAGGGTCAGACTGGCACAGTTTGGTCGAGGCAAAGTCAAATCAGTCTTTAGAGGAGAAACACTGAGAGCTGTGTGTTTGTTTAACAAGTCACTGGGCAGGATTACATCACACCAACACCATTTGGGCTATGGGCCCAGGATGTAGATACTCAGCACAGCCAAGGACATTAGAATAACACTACAGTGTTCCGAGATAAACATAACTCAAAACTCTCCAGCAGTTTGTTGCTATTTTTTGCTATAATGTCCTTTTCTTGATGTTGCAAAAGTACGACATCCAGTAGAACAGGCAAATGGAATGAGGTCTTTTAAAGGAATTCAGGAGAGCTGGTTTTCCAGAAGGGCAGAAATATTACCCCTCCGCATACCAAAGTAAAAGATGATCTCACTGTGCAGCATGAGAGAATAGTCATCCCACTGCATCCATATAGTAACAATGGGGCTTCATATGTTAGACTGTGTAGGAACAAGCTTAGTTTCAACCAACAATCTGAATGTAGAAAAAAGACGTTTATTATGTGCTTCTACATGTGTGGCATTTCTTATAAGTTTAGCTTCAGTTTCTGTCTTTTATGTAAGGCAAACTTTAAAGATAAAAAGAACAGTTACACAACTTTCTTCCTCACAATTTTGTCTCTAACAGCTGACATGATGTCCATAGTTGTTGTATGAATTAATTCACCAGAATATGAATACGCAGAGTTTTTTCATTAGATATGTATCTGTACTAAAAAGTTTATATCATATGACTTACAGTCCTGTGATATTTTTTCTCTCTCAAACAAAGCCATTGTCCCACAGACATATTTGACGTAAGGAGGAATTAATGATGTTGTCACTGTTGTAGTAAAGTAGCGGTTATGCAAAAAAAAGGATTGACTGAGCAGTGAATTACACTGAATGTCCCCGGAAAAGACTTTTATCCTTAAGTACACAGTATATTTATCGAAGGCTTTAGCTGCACTTTGGCAAAGATTGTAAAATCTTTATTCCTTCTGAACAACCAAAAACTTAATATTTGTCAGATGATTAAACTGGGACTTTCTAACTACAAAAAAGAAGTACCCATCTTCTTCATCAGCAGCAGGTTTGGTGGTAATTTAACCTTGTGATTTAATTAGTCAGTCAAGGGGCTGATTCGTGTTGGCTTATTTCAGGTTGTACTTGTTTGCTTTTAACAAAAGGATGAAGGGTGATCAGTATCTCAAAGGTTATTTGCTCATGTATTGCACATACACTGAGACATGACACTGAAACTGGTCAGTGGTTTAGTTCACAGCATAGCTGAGATAAGTGTCTGCTATTAACTCAACACCTTCACAATAATAATATTACACATATACTGCAGATAGATCAGATAGATAGGACAGTTGACCAGCACTGTGGGGGTTTACGTTTTAAAGCACATGCTTGTCAAAATAAACATCTTGTTTAAGTTATGAGACATGAAGGAGAGGAGGACCTTGAAACTGATTGTGCTAGACTTAATGTTGAAAAAAGAGATGTTCATATTACATGTTGGCTGCGAATTAAAACGAATTCCCATTTAGGTGTTATTATTCCATTGTTATCAAATGCACTTTTGCTCTTCTCTGTTTTTCTTTTAACAACTAGCTTCTGTGCTGTCGCAGGGTGAGCCTGTCAGAGTGTTTCATTATTGGCAGTTTGTAAGCTGAGCTAAAATTAGAATCAGAGAGGTTCATTAAATATGTTTTGAAAAATAATAGTCCCTATTATGCTTTGTTATAATAACTTAAATGGTAGACATACTGTTGATACTGGAAAATAGTTTTTGGCAGATAGAGGATATTAGTGGAACCAATAACTTTAATAATTATTTAAATGTGTGTAGATAAGTGTAAGTCATTTTGGTCACTTTAAAATGCATTGAAAACGCAAAGTACAAATAAAGTTAGACTAGGTATCTGATTCATATTTGCTCTGGTGAGCATAACTCAGGTGCATCACTAGGATTTGCAATATTCAGTCATGTTAATGCATGTAAGAGCACTAAAGCAAGGCACACACGGCACATTCATGCGTGTCCCTGCCCGTTTGAGAATTTAAGGTAATGTGAGTGGACGGACTTGCTGGACAAGCTGGACAATGTAGGCGTCACCATTAAACTTTAAGAGAATAGGAGGAGCATACTCTAGAAGACCAAAAACCAAGAATTTTAACAACAGCGGGGTCAACACACAACTGAAAGACATAATACATAATAATCTCTCTTTATTGATCCCCTTGAGGAAATTCCTTTTCTGCATTTGATCCATCCTATTCAAAGTTAACCTTAACTATACATACGAGGAGCAGTGGGCTGCAGCGGTGCAGCGCCCGGGGAAATATAATAGGTTATAGCAGGGGTGGGGAATCCTGGTCCTCGAGGGCCACTATCCTGCATGCTTTAGATGTTTCCCTCTTCCAACACACCTGATTCAAATGATCAGCTCATCATCAAGCTCTGCAGAAGCCTGATAACGATCCTGATAATTTGAATCAGGTGTGTTGGAAGAGGGAAACATCTAAAACATGCAGGATAGGGGCCCTCGAGGACCAGGATTGGGCACCCCTGCTATAGGCTATTCAATAAAAAATGAGGATGTTGTGTGAGAAACAGTATAGTATAGTATAGTATAGTATAGTATGTTGCTGCACAACATGAGTCAAATAAAACCATTAAAGCAAATTGAAAGGTCAATTAAAACCCAGCAGTGAAACAGGACTGGACATTGAAAGAGGAAGAACAAAATATTTTTTCTCAGTTTTGCTGGGAAGCTGCAGGATGACACAGTAAAGCTTTAAACCAGTGTTATTTTAAAAATATTCAGAGATGTCAGCACACTGTAGTTTGTTACCTACTGGCTGCAAGTGTAAGCCAGGTGCAGCTAATTATTGTTAGCGTTTGTCATCTCCCAACTATAGCAGCTACAATGTGGAGCTAGCAACAGTCTGAGGAGGCAGAAACTTTGGAAAGACTAACTTTGAGGCAAATGAGCATGACAAATCTAAAGGATACCAGCAAGCCAGTTTGCACAATATGTCACAAACGTTATATGCTACTAACAAAAAAGGCATACAGCTTCATCTTAAAGCTTTAACGCACATTCTTAACGCCTACAAACATGTTTGTAAGGTCAGTAGCTGGCATTTCGAAAAACACTGAAGTTGAACAGTGTTGCACGGCTCTGTAGACAGGTACGTGTGATGTTCTGTTGGCTATTTTCTAATTGCAATTTGTGATGTTTTAAACTAAATTGAAGCTTAAAGCTAACTGTAATGTGTCCATTCACAACCTCTGTGTATCAAAGACTTAAACAGTAACTAGGACTTGATTTGCTTACAATGTGTGTTTGTGTGTGTCTGTAAAATAGTTTGAGGCGTCAATACAAGAAGTGGATAAAAATGTGTGTAAACAAAGGTAATTACCAGAATCAAGGACTAGGCCCTCTGCATATGTCCACATGCAGATGAAAGTATGTATCAGCGCAGTTATGTGATCAATATGTAGACAACTTACCTGTGCACTAGAAAAGTAGTATAAACACAACAACTAGGCATCTGTGGGTGTCTGCAGTTGTCCAAGTTTGTAATCAAGGCCTGCAAATCAGTGCAAACTTCTTCTGACTGATCTCCTTTAACTTTTATTTATACCTCTATCCTGATGGGAGTGGTCTCTTCCAGAATGACAAGGCCCTCACCCATAGGCCAAAGGGGTCACTGAATGGTTTCACGAGTATGAAAATGATATGAATCATAAGCTACGGCCTTTGCAGTCGCCAAGTTTTAGTTGAACACCTTGTGGGAGATTGTGAGCTCTCCACCACCATCATCAAAACACCATGAGGGAATATCTTTTGGAAGAATGGTTTTTCATCCCTCCAGAGTTCCAGAGACTCTGCGAATCAATGTCAAGCTGCATTAAAGCTCTTGTGGTGGCACTTGATGGCCTAACAGCTTACTAAAACACTTTATGTTAGTTTTTTCCTTAATTTGTCACTCGTCTGTGTATATATATATATATATATATATATATAAATATATGAGGAAAAAGTTGTAGTTTTTCTTATTTTACTCTTAAGAGATCTGCTACACATTAGGCTATACCCCAGATTTGAAAATATGAAGGTTTTATGTCAGAATCAAGTGTACAGCTAGGCAGTGGGTAATCTTCACGGTTTTGACAGTTCTGACAGTATCACATTGTGAATCATATTTAATGGCTTACTGTGCTGCTGCTGGTGGAGGCTGTGGCATTTGAAGCTTTCAGCGCTTTGATACATGAGCTTTAGGGAACCCTCAGGGATCATTTTAGGTCATGTTAGCATGTGGTTAGTACAAGTTGTCAGGTTGTTGCAGATTTGAGGCTTCCTATCTCCTGTTTGGTCACTCTCAACAATTTTTACAATGCACTAATGTCTAATTTTTTGCCTTTTCTTTTTAATCTCCCCTGTGCTGCTTTGCATTTTATTATGTGTAATTGAATAAATATAACCACAACTGTGTGGAGGCATGTGAGAAACAGCAGGAAATAGACCACATGTGAGTGTTTTAATGGCATTCAGGAAGTTGGAGAGAGGAAGCAGTGAAGAATGCTTTAGTCACACAGTGGAAGAAACCGACACATTCACTGCTCTAATGTCACCCTCTGAGATGAGCCTTATTCATGTATATCAATGGATTAGATCTAAGACTTGAGAATGGGAAGTTTATTTGGCTCTCTGTTCCATATCTTAAAAAAGCCTGTCAGACATAACCTGAGCATCAGCGCATTCTTTTTTTTTTTCATGTAGCAATACATGAATCATACATGGAAATCGGTCATAGTTGCATACTGCTTCATGAGTGGAGGATGTGGTTTGACTGAGTCTAATGTAGGCCAGGATGAAGGGGTTTCCCTGCTCTTTCACTGGAATTAATGTTAAATGATTGCGGTGGGGGAGCTTTCTTTCTGCTAAATTTGCTGAGAAGAGGTGTTTATTTCTGTTATTGATATGCTTTGAATGAGAGTTTATCAGTGTGAGTTAGAAATCAGATTTTTGTCGCTTGTTTAACAGCTGTCTAACCACCATTGCAATCAGTGACATAAATTACAAATTGGAGACAGAGCGTGACATTTGCTGTGAAATATAGTGTAAAATACCTCTCTACAGAAGAATGTCTATAGATGTAAGTCTTTCTTAAGCCAGCTGACGGTGAATTTGAAGTGGAGAATTGAACCGTTGAATTGATTTTTTAAATAAATTCCTTCATGTAAGGCTAGATGCTCTATGAAAAGAGGTCAGTGCAGAGCAACGACTGACTGGCTGACAGAGAAGAGCCTGGTGCATTGCCTGATATGTGTCAAGTGAAAAAGGCTTGACACAGACATATCATGAGTCATCATATTTTAAAATGTAGCAGGGGTATTGTGGAATATCACAGAGCAATGTGACAGGTACAGTCACTACTTTGACATTTGCAGCAGCATATTTTCAGTCGGTGGGATTCTTTTTTTTCAAACATTTTGCTGCCTTGCACTGTGGTTATGTGCAGTATCATCAACCACCACTTAGCCAGCAGCCTGCAGATAAAAACAGGGTCATGGGTTCACATGCTTTTGCACATGTCAGCAATTAGGGAAAACGACTGGTTCAGCAGGTGTGATCGCTGCGTGATTTAATCTAGACTTTAAATCCCGGCTAAAATAAATCAGAATAATAACTTCGATGCTATAAAGTTCCTGGAGCACATGTAATACAGTCTTTGCTGGAACAGATTTATTTCAGTAGTCTGTAAAACCCAAATGACATTTTATGTGATGTCATGAACAATTTAAGAAGATCTTCGTCCTTCCTTACAAAACCTCAGCTTTTATAATGCATATATTGCCGACCCTCAAGGATACAGTACTAGAAATTTGCTTTCAACAGAGACAGAGATAACCTGCGGGCAGTGCTGTGCTAGTCTGGAGTCACATGGTCAGGCCAACCAGTGTGGAGCCATTCAAATCTTAGCTGTATTGCCTTTTGTGTGCTTCCCCTTTTCAGCAGTTGCTGTTTTAGGAAACTGTAAACAGTACCAGCACTTTCCTGAAATAATAAGGCAACCACAGATTCATGCCCTTTTAAAGGCACATGAGCTCTCGCAGATAGCTAGTGCATTCTTTTTTTGTTCATTTTCCTTCGTTTTCAAATTAATTACAAGCTCTGAGATGTTTTTGGATTTAATTTGATTGAAACAAGTATCTCACCCCAAGATTGTGTACAAGAACTGAGCGATCCCTGCTTGTGACCTGATTTTTTTTTTCTTTTGAGGAGAGCAACCTCACAGTCTATGCTTGATTAAATGGTTTGTAAATCAGCTTGCTGAGATGACAAGGATGCCATTATGCTGTATGTGACAGATTTTTCAGTGCTGGGATAAGAGGCGGTGTCGTCTGCTGTTTGTTGTCTGGCCCCCAGTGTATGCTTGTGGCACTGCCTACAGTAACAACACTATATGCGTTCCATGTGCTCTATAATCACCCAGAATCTTTCACTCTAGATTTTACTCCCATTTGTAATGACTAACTCACATGTTTTTTGTCATAGGTATTTCAGTTGTCACTTCAGGTAAAGTAAATCACATCATGTGTGACGCTCTCCGTTTCTAAAATAACAGTTAGAAAAAGAAACACATTGAATCGGACATCGTCAATTCTAATTTGGAACAATTTTATATAGCTCATAAGTCTGTGATAACTTCATTGTGGCACTTATTAGGTATTATTATAAAATAAGACTAAGACAATTTACCATATAGTAACATCTTTAAATTGCTAGTTTTGTCCAAACACCAGTTAAACACCTAAATATATCAGATTTGCAAATCCTCATATTAGAGAAACAACTGTCAGAATGTTTGCTTTTATTTCTTTACTTAAAAAAATGACTCAGTCAAATATTAGAATTGTTTCGGGTTGACTTTCAGGCAGATTTGTCTGTAAAAAGATGGGGTAAATATTGTTGTTGTGATTTGTTAATCAAGTTGTTGTGCATTTTACTCTGCAAAGAGAACTCTGTAAAACTCCTTTGTGGGGCAGGTGTCAGAGCTCGGAGGAAGAAAACCGAAGTTGTTAAAAAATGAGACGCAACACTGTAGAGCAGATGCTTACTGTCATTTAAAGATTCAGGAATAATTAAAGGCATACTGTGAGGAAAAACACACAGAAAGGGAGCTTGTATGTCTGTGTGGCTGCTGCAGTGAATATATTCTCAATGTCAGTTTAAAGTGCATGAAATCCCAGGTGTAAGTGGGGTCTTTTGTGTCTTTTGGCCTCTTTTTTCCACTTCTTTGCATGTCTTCAAAATGATGTGCTCACAGTGCAAACATATAGATAAACGTGATACATTATATTGAGAAGAATAAATCGTGCTTACAGATA
The DNA here is from genome assembly GCA_900302755.1 of Chromis chromis. Taxonomy (NCBI): domain Eukaryota; kingdom Metazoa; phylum Chordata; class Actinopteri; family Pomacentridae; genus Chromis; species Chromis chromis. The sequence continues at coordinate 17,839 of OMNN01104106.1, read as the reverse complement.
TTTCTTGTAGCAGTGGAGGCTGTGTTGTGCACTACCTGAGTTTACAAAGACAGCCATTGAGAGGACTTTGTAACAAGATTTATTTAGACAAATTAATTTGTTTAGACTGTGTCTAATTCAGTTACATGGGTGGTATTTGGTGCTGTCTGATGCCACTCCCTTAAAATTGATCATGATATTGGCTATGTTGTACTTCCTATCAGATTACACAAAGAAAAATGAAGCAGTTTTCGACATTTATGACAATAATTAGCAAACATGACTCTCTCATGTGATTTAACATTAGGAGTTTGGTGGAGCTTTGTTTTTTTCAGTTAAAAACTGTTTTGGATTTTACTCTCAACATAATTCATACAGTGTTTTCAGATAAATGTTGTTGTCAGGTCTGTAATCCGTTATATTCATTCGCCACTCGCCAGAGATCTGAGCAGGGCTGTACACCATTTTCTAGCAGGAGCTCTGGTGCACCCTATTGAAATGCTTAGGAGCAACAGTCTAGATTTATATATTAAATATTTTTATACTGACATTTAGAACAGGACATATTCTTCCCATATTTCTGATCTGTGATTTGATAATGAGCACAGACATGTATCTGTGCCCATCTGTATAATCTGAATTGTCCAGACCACTGTACAGTGCTGATGTATGAGTTTCTCAATGGTTGTCCTAAATTTAGGTCATCGCCGACTGAGGCTGTAAAGTTCTGTGTAAGCAGGTTCACGTTAATTTTGCAGCGTGTGCATCAACACTTATTTAATTTCTCACTTGGACATAAATCAAAAGCACAGTACATTATTATTTTAAGTATCAACAGTGTTACAGGGGCAAACTGCATGGTTGCCGTTATATTGGGTAAGGAAATCTTGGCCATTCATTTTGCTAGTTGCTTTTTATTCCTTATCTTGTCGTTGTGCAGTGCAGATGGCAAGTTTTATACTGCTTCTGTGTCTAACAGCTCTCCAGTGTCTGCTTCTAATGAGTTAGTAGTATATTGTCTTGTTTTGAACTGTGTCTGTAAGATCTCTTCAGTGCTGTCTTCTTGCCTTGAATTGGTGATGTGTGCCACAACAACATGTGCTTTATTCCACAGAAATATGTGGAATTTTTAAATGCTTGTTAAGGACATTGATAATTGGTACTCTCAGAACAAGCAACAAACCGTTTATTAAATGAATGAACATCAAATGAGAATTCAGATTTTCTGGTGGACTGGACTGCTGAGCTACTTAAGTTTACTTGCCAGCATATGAGGCTAATTATAAAATTTGCAGTTTCCCTTAGTTTCTTCCAGCTCTGCTATCTTTCCTCCCCTCCACAGGAAACTTGGATTTCTTTGCCACAGTGAAGGACAAGTGAGAGTGTTGCTAACACGTAGTAGCCTGTGGCTGAACAGTACAGTCGATTAAACAGGGACACAAGGTAGTTTCATGAAGTTGCCAAAAACTGTCAGCAGCACTGACAACAGTGTCTTGGTCCCAGTAATCCTTTGTTGTTATTAGAACTAATTAAAGTAAAACCTAATTTCCTTCTAAACTCGTTTTAGAGAGGCATCGTAGTCACTGACTTTATAGTGATAGTTCCAGTGAGTGAGTTAAAATGACATCATACAGATGGTCTAGTTAAATTAGTTGAGTATAACAAGTGTTGCTATTTAAAAGCTGTGCAATTATAGTCAGTTTCAAACAAAATTGGTCTTTTGTCCGTCTTGGATGAAAATTTATTTCATGTGCCACTTGGTGACATTTTGTTATACAACTAAGAGCAATGGAAGGATATGCCTCTTTATGAGTTAATGGAATACTAACATTAATTGTAGTTTGTAATATTAATTTCAAAAGTTATTGTGTGAAATATGCATACTGGTATGGTTTTGTGTCCCCAAATTGGCTCTCAAGTTGTGGGATATTGCTTTGTGTTTTCATTTTTAAAGATCTGCATGGAGTCATAATCATATTTGATTAAGGAGGGACCCAGAGCTAATTTGATTAGGTTATTTAGAGAAATATGTGTTTGGTAATAAACATTTATTATGATGAAAAAGTTTACTTTAATAAGCGAGAGAAGCCCAGAGGACATGCAAGCTTAATTGTTAGATGTTAAATTGCAATGTTGCGATGTTGCCAAGATAATGGGCAAGGAAAGGCCCTCAAGTCAAGGCAATTAACCAAACAGTGGTTTGATTGTTGTTAAATTGATTAGAAAATGTTTAAGTACTCCATTTGAAAATTAGCTATTGTTTCACGCAGTTTTAGACTGTTAGAGAATGCTGGGCTTAATGACACATTGCTCTGAGTCAGAAATGGGAAAAGTTGTTGCTCAGGTCAGATTCTTACTATCACAGACACTGTGTGGAGTGCTGCAGCTATATTAAAGGCAATGAATGATGGTAAAACAAATACCTGGACACCCCCCCCACACACTCTATGCATAATGCATGATGCATATGACATATTTGTTATTTTGACTTGAAATAACAACTAGGGCAACACATGAAGCCTGCACATAGAGACAGAGGCTTTGTTTTCTGGGGTTCATAGCTTTTTTCCAACTGTTGATCAGTTGTTGCAGACAAAACTAGTGATGGATATGGCAGTTTGAGTGTCTGCTCAGTGTTGCCCAGAGCGACAGCTGATGAAGATACACAGAGGGAGGTGCAGGTTAGAGCCAATCTGTTTGCTTGCCCCAGCATCAGTAGTTTCCTGATTAGAATAGTGGAGAAATCCGCGGCTGGAGGCAGGCTTTATGGCCATCACTACCCCACATCTCCCTACTCATTAGTACTTTACAGCCTAGCACCACAGCATATGGCAGTGTTGCTACTGCTTCCCATTTGAGGTGTGTTTCAAATGGCTGTCCCTTGCCGAGCCACAAGCCTTTGGCTGTAGCCTGCCTTATTGTGTCTGAGACGAAGATAAACATCTGTATTAGGAGAAGTTGTAGTTTTAATCTTCCGGGCCACTGTCACTACAAAAGATGCTCTTTAGAACACATGTTATAGCAATAAAAAACCTTAGTTTATTTAGTTTAGTTTAATAATTTGTTTGTCAGGGACAAACATAAATCTCATAGGAAAGGAGATGTATTGTACCAGATTTAGCTACTCGCTAATTTCCATATGCAGTCCCCGAGCAGGTAGAACCAATGGTTTTTAACTGTGCCAGTCTGTAACACAAAGCCTTGAGAACATGTCGTATTTCTTGAAATATACAAAACCAACCAGCAGCACTAACTTGCATGTTTTCAGTGGATGTTGTGAAGTGGTGTGGCTGTGGGATTAAAGGTGCTTTATGATAGGCCTCATTTTATGTATTTGTTTGCTATGTGTGTTTAATGTATGTGTCTTGGGGATGCTCAATCCTGAACACATACACATGTTTACATTTGACCTATTATTTGGGATCATTATTATCAGTATTGTCACATCCTACACATGTACAACACCCTGGATTTGCTTGTACCATCACTGGAGGAAAAAAAAGATCATGAGAATAAGCTAATTCTAGCTGTGGTTTGAAGACAATAAGCACATTTGCTTTATGTCTTCTCTAATGTATGCAAGTGTTAATGGAAACTTAATTGGGTTTCAAAGAGAACAAGACAGTATCCAGAGGACACTGTACATGTGACAACACTTCAGATGGGACGCATACTGTGCTTTTTCCGGTATTGTCGTTTTCTGTTGGATCTTGTTTTTCACACTGTGCCCTCCCTCCAACAGAACATACACATAAAAACTTTGGCTGATGATATGGTAAGGTGCTCGGTTTAATTTTGGTGTGACTAGTTTTATTTTGCATCATCTCATGTTTTGTCCTGACTGCATGAGACTTCTAACTGGAATATATGGATGGATCAAATATGACAAAAACTAATTATTTAAAGATGGGATACATGTCGTTTTACACCACAGTGTGAACTTGTGTTGCTACGCAGTAAGAAAAAAGGGATGAACTTCAATCTGTCTCACTTACTGGTTGCAGTAACACGCTATAATGCTGTGTAAATAAAAGATGATTTTTCATGGTGCTGCTAGTTATCACCACCAAGGTCTGTTGGCCTAAATTTTTCATTATGAACAAAACTTAGCCCATAGCATTTAGACTTTTGTAAGCAGCTCATAGATCATTTAGTGTGTGATTATCAGTAGCATTTTTGATTAGATGTTTTTGCCCTGGGCGTTTTTAATACTCTTAGTTAACAAATAGCCTCCATTTGACACTTAAAAGCTCAGATAGTGTTGCATTAATTTTTGTATAACCAGTCAACATGTCTTTGCAGCTTGCAGGAATCTGTTTTGGCCTAACTTACAGTATGTTTGATCCATCCAGTAATATTTCAGGTTACTGACAGTAGTGACATCATGTATGTCATATATGTTTGTCTTTCCATTTCATACATACATAATATGCTCATTCATCCAGCATGTCCCCTCCCTTCCATTTTACTAAATTCAACTAACAGTGTCTGGTTGCATGCGGTGCTTTTTCTGCTTTCACACTAAACTTCACTGTACAGACTTCATCACAATAGTGTCAAGTGATGAACATAACAAGGAAACTTCTTACTGTGGGCTTAAGTAGGTACTGTATGAGCACAAACCAGGTAATCCTGTGGGTTTAATGGTAAGTAAAGTCCTGATTAGTTTCATACAGTGTATTAAGTGAAATAAATGTGTGCTCTGCTACCATCACGTTCCAGACTTTTTTGTATTTGTTATGTTAGCCTCACTTTCTATTGTTTGAAGCAAGACCTTTTGAGCTGTCCTCATCTTTAGAGTATCTTTACTGTAATATGGGGTGAACAGTGTCTTTTGATAGCAAGACACAAAACAACTCTGTGATGTGTGATAACATAATGTTCAAGTTACCAGCAGCTTAAATCAACCCATGTATTTATGAAAAAATCAGGCTTTCTTTCATTGATCCATATACTTGACCCTAGTCTAAACAGGATTGTTAGCAGTGCAATATTTAAATATCTCAAACACTGTGTTTTGTTTCAGCGGGATCGTATCACCAGTTTCAGGAAAACAGGGATGAAGAAGGAGAAGCCCCTTATACAGCACCCAACTGATCCCCTCTCTACCCAGACTGAACTCCCTGTTCCTCAGCCCCTTTTTGATGACCGATCCATGAACCTCTCAGAGAAGGAAATTATTGACCTCTTTGAGAAGATGATGGTAAGCTTTGTCTTTTTCTTGCAGTGTTTCCCATTGCATGGGGTCACTTGTAGCACTCCACAACAGTTTTACTACTTCTGCTGATACCACAGAGTAATAGAGGATTTTATGATGAAATCTGAAATGAATCTTAAATCAGACCGTCTGTCTGTAATGTTGGTGTAGAGGAGTTGGACAAGACAGAAACTTAAGTTTGTATAACATTTTTATACCAATATTTTGCTACTCATGCATCCTTGTTTTACTGCTGATGAGATGAGGCACATATAACAAGATGATAATGATGCTTTTCAGAACTATTGTATTTTCATGCAGCATCTTTAAATTGTTTACCCAGAGATGCAACCTCCTACCTTTTGGTGAGATTTGCTAAGAGGTCAACTCAGAGATTTGTGCAAATTTTTATTTGCACAAAAAGTTAAGACAACAAAACAACTTTAGATATGAATCCAGGACTACACAGAGCTGTGGTCAGAAGCAGGGCAGAATTTCATCTGTAGGTTTGTAGAAATGTTGAAAATTATGATTTCTTTTTTCCCTTTAACTGTATCATCAGAACTTTGTAGCACAAGGTCTAAGATTGAAAAGCACTGATGTAACAGCAGAGGTTTGTGAAGTGATGTCCATACTGTGCAGGTTAGGGCCCCCGCAAATCAATACTTAGGTGTTGGCACAGACAGCTAGGACTACCTATGTTGGAGCATCATAGTGACTCCCAATGGGGACATATAACAGTCCTCTGAAGACTGACCCTGACCTGAATTTCAAAATCTGTAATAAATTGACCAATGCATTATAAAGTTTCATTTTTCTTGTATGCACAGTGCTACAACACAACATTTGGTATATATTTAAAGAATAACTTTGGTGATATTTTTGTATATACATATATATATTTTTTATTGGCCACAAACCACATGAAGAGACTGAAACCGACAGTGACTTGATGCAACTAACAAGCATTGTCTTTATATCCAAAGCTTGATTAAGCTTATTCCTCTGTGCCATAGAGCTCGATTGTTGTCCAAACTATAAATGCATCACTGAGGTACAGTGTTGTATTTGGTGACACGTTTTTTCATTATGAAAAATGAAATCGTCCCACAGACTAATAACGCTGATAACTGTCACCATCTCTGGAGAGTAGTTCCTGTAAGGCAGACACTACTGCGCATGTCTGAAAAGACAGTTGCTGTTTTTTCCTTCACTTTAGCGTTGGAAAATGAAGTTCGCTGTACCCAGTTGGGTCAGGATCACATGATTATCCACTTTCCTCTTTTAGATCCTGTATTATAGTGTCAGTTTATTTTATCCATCCTGAACAAGGTCTCCAATGCTTTGGGCCTTGGGTGTGTTGAAAAGTCAGACTGGGGAGTTTAACACATGAAGGTTCATCCTTGTCTCTCCCATCTTGCAGCTCCTGCAGTACAGTTTCAAAATGTCAGATTAAGTGCAGAATCTATAATCTGCATCAGAGCCTTGCTATCTGTTGACAGGGTAACGTTAGTGTCAGCTGCTCCCCTTAGCCTTTAACTATCCGCAAGTCTCTGTTGTATTTCTGCTTCTCAATGCTGCGGCTCAGACCAATCCATCACATTGGACAATTTCATGTGGAGGGCATGCATTCAGGCTTGTTCTATTGATCAGAATCTGTCCTATAAATTGTGAATTTCTCCAAGAATTTTAGGCCAAAGTCAACAGATTGTGAAAAGATTCCCAACAAGCAAGCGAAGCAGAACTGATGTGACCGTCTGACCCCTGCTTTACAGGAACAACTCTCCAAAGGTCATGAACGTGATCGCCAATCTTAGTCTGTGAAGCCATTTCTAAATAAACTAGAAGAGTACTCGAAGTGCTTAGTTCTCCACTAAGGCCACTGCCCTATCTCTAAGTTTAAAAAAGTAATGCGGATCTGCTCCAAATTTTAATGGGTTCATTCTTTGGTCAAGCTCTACCTCTCCACCAAGTTTCATGAAATTCCCCTGACTAATGTTTGTGTAATCTTGCTGATAGATAAACAAACAAACAGCACTGAAAACAAACCTCCGTCTTGGTGGAGGAACTATAGTGCCCATATTTTCACGGTGAGGAAGCAATTCACCAAACAGTGTGGCTCAGTGGTGTGTTTTTGGACAACAATAAAGCTCTGTGGCACAAATGCATAAACTCAATAAGGCTTCGGACACAAGTCCAATTCTTATGTTAAGTTCACTGTTGGTTTTTGTCTCTTGATGGGATTTGTTGCCAATTAGAAATACATAGAAAATCACCAAAGTTTTCTTTACTGCCTTTATAGTAAAGATAAATCCACTTTACATTCAGATGTTAAGCTTTTGTGAAGCACGGCTCCACCTACGTATTCCCTAGGCCACTGTCAGAAGCCCACCAAACTTTGAAATTCACTTCGCACTCATCTGTGGGGTCAAAGCGCTGTCACACTTGTGATTTTCTCTATTGAAATGCATTTTTGGCCTTATGTACTGCAGGATTGAAATCTAACAAAAAGCTTTCAGCCCATCTCTTTGAAGTGAGGAGCTGAATTACTCTGGCTTCATTGCATAGGTTGTGTGTACTATTGTGGATAATGTCTCTGAGTGTGTGTGTGCGTGCGTGGTACGGTGCCTGCCTTTCCTTTTTTCTCATACAATGGTCTTTATTGCCAGGGCCACAGAAATGCGACCAGTGCTCCTGGTTTTCATCAGGCTACTGCTCAGTGTTTTCTTGCCTGGGTGCTCATCCCTGTCACTCAGTTCACCTCTCAATTACTATGTTTGTGCTCACAGCAGCGTGACATTAAACCCAGGCTTCAATTTGCTCAGTGACAGACGACACAGAAGACATGTTTGCTAGTCTGACATTTGACAGGCCTTGACACTTTGGGTTGGGAAGTATAATTACAGTAATGAAATCAAAAAGAAAAGGGTTATTTACTTATGTACTTTTGGAGCCATCACTATTTACGCTCATGGACTGTAAAGTTTTCTGCTTTGATGCAGCAAACAGAAATAAACGTGGTGGGTAGTTTCTTTTGCTGCTTGTAGCTTCTCTTCAGCATCTGTCTTTTCTCATCATTTCTTTTCATGTCATACACACATACATTTTAGTTGCTCTCTTTGTCGTTACACCCATTCACTTATTGATTGTCATTATGGTGCTACATGTTGCAGCCTTAGATGTCTTGCTGGCTTCAAATGTGGGGTTGACCCATGCCATATTAGTGAGACCACCCACTGTGCATTAATGACTAGGAGAAAGTAAAAAACATTTTTTCGCAGGAAAGTGGTTAACACATCGCGCTGTGTATCTCAAAGCTTAAATAGCACATAGCCTATTACTGAAAGGTCATCAAAGGGATCCGGTAAAATATAGGAAGAAACACTCAAACAGTGGCAAGGAAAACCAAATGAGCTCTTTCTAGAATTTTTGAAGCTAACCATTGAGAGCAGGAGTGTATTCATAGACGTACGGGGGAAAGTTAAAATGCATGAAAAAACATTTGCTTTCAGCGCTGCCTTAAGAAGGGTGTATTTTATGTCTTTTACTCTATGCGTTTTGTCACAGGATTTCCAAAGATGTGCACAGCCGGAGTTCAGGGACTCATCAAAATGCACAGCAGTAAATCCGCTGATGAAATGTCCAGTATTTGCATCTCACTAAGGAGGCAGCTGTGTTGCAGTGGCAGACTCCAATCTGAGAGGTTCAACCTAAGAACAGAGTAGCACCGAAAAAATAACATGTAAACTAATTTCCTCAGCCTTCAGTAAGCTGTGAAAGCGTTATGCTAAACCTAGACTTATCGCAGTCCCCTTTTATTATAAGCTGCCTGTAAAAGTGATCATCATAAAACAGCAGAGATGTGGTGCGTTGGGAGGTCAGATACATGATCTCGATGGTGTGAACTTGTCTCAGCAGGTGTTGCATATCGGCACTTTAAGTCCCTTGTGTTTATGTGACCATTAGCAGTCATGGAATTATCACCTGGATGATGCTGTTACTTGTTTGTCAGCATGAAAAACTTGCAAGAGCACGACATCCTTACCTAGGATTGATTGAACTAATTTGATTTCTGCACCAATTTTTCAAGAGAATGAGGAGAGGTATCGAGGTGCTTGCGGAGACAGAGGACCGGTGAAAGAAGAATGTCACATTGCAGTGCTGCTGTGGCTAGTTTGAGGTTTTATGCGCCTCTCTGTGTGCCATTGTCAGGATGAACACTCCGAGTGTTAAGCTCCTATGTGATCCCTCAGCAGTTCCACTCTGCACCAGGACATTAAAACCAGCCCACAGGAGAATTACTGCATGTGCCCTTACACACTCATGGATCAGACTTGAGGGTAGTGGACAAAATAATTGATTTGTCACAGCTGAAGCAAAACATTTCTTTTACTTCTTCTACTTTAGATCCATTTTTCCCCATAGAGTACCCCTTTCAGCCTCAGATTCATTTGATGGTACCCGTTAATTGTTCTTGTGCCCCTTATTTGTAGCTCGTAGTGCTCTGCATTTTGCTGTGTTTCGGCCACATTATGCTGACAGGATTTTTCCTGATCTTATATATATTTTTTATATACTGTAGATGATACTAAACAGGATTGTGGCACATTTGTTATTAAATGAAACAGTCAATAACAGAAAGTCCTAACCTTCATTTAAATATGCTTACACGCACGTCAGATGAACTGTGCAGAAATTGTACTATTTTTTTTAATACATGGCAGAATATAGCTTATAGGTCAAATCAAAAGCTTAAATGTCAAAATATGTAATAATTTAAAAAGTGTAATAATTGACTGCAAATGTGTTGCAGTTAATGACTGTCTGAAATGCAATCCACAGACTTCAGCAGATGCTTGCTATTTTCCCTGGTGGGCTGCTGCCAGGCCTGTAGTGCAGCCATCTTCACTTATTACTTGTTTGGGGACTGGTCTTTAGTGAGTCAAACACCTGCTCAGTTGGATTAAGGTGACTGACCAGTCAAGAACATTACACTGTTAAAATGTCATTGGTTATTTTGGCTGTATTTGGGATCAACATGCTGCTGTGTTATCCCAAAAAAAAGGGCTATGAGTCTGCTCCACCAATAGGGATTTGAACAAGCTCAGCCTTAAAGCTGAAATTTAGCTCATAAACCTCAACCATTTAAAAAAAAATTGAAGGTCTAGTCTGCTAGAATATGGAGCCAAAAGAGCAAAATCAATATGCCACCGTCCTGCGACTTCTGGACTGCACCGTATATACAGTACAGGTACAACAGAGTCTGTCTCTCTGCAGGAATGAACAGGAATACTGATGTTTGATTTGTCAAGAGTTGCAGAATGAGATTGTTTTTTGGCATGCGCACAGCAAATACGGACTGATTGCTATTAGGAAATTCTTTGCAGAGCTCGACAGACCACCATGAGACAACAAGCTCTTGTACAGATTTCTTTGTAGCCCCACTGTCATTGATACAGGCTCAAATCTCCTCATTTCAGTTACACCAGCAACATAGTGGTGATATCTTGAGACTGTTTTTATGTAGCCTATGAGGGTATAATTAATAAAAGAGAATTAATCATTTTGGAGGCTAAACATGGAGGGCTCATTCCTCCAGTTTGCCCCCTGACAAGCATCCCGCAGGCCCACTCCTGCTACCCCTCCTACAATATATTCACCCTGCCACTTTTTGCCTCCTTTATTGAATGCCAATTAAGCAGATAAATTAGTGGGGTTCAAAGATTAATTAAAAAAACCTGCTGGTTTCCTTGGGTGAAAAAACCTGCCAATTGTAAAAGTTTCAGCTGCATTTTCTTTCCTTGCCCGTTTTACAAAAGATGTTAATGGTTTTTTTTCTAGCTCAGAGGGTATTTACTAGAGGAAATGTAGTTGAAGGAATTTAGGTCACAGTGCCCCTGGATGGGATTCCTGCCCATGCTTCACTGACAAATGAAGCTAAACCCTTTGAATCAGATTACTTGTGGTTAGATATTTAAACCTCTGTATAATACAGTGTTCTTATTTAGAAGTTATATGCTTAATTTATTAGGTGGATTTTACTCTGAATTGGACGGAGGCGGACCGCTGCCAAATCAGATCAACCGTACTAAAAGACACAGGATTTTCTTTGCTTCCCAGCAGAGGGCAGCATGCCTCCACAACTTTAGGTTCACTATCCTAAAACCCTGAGGAGGATGTTTTTTCACTCTGTTCATTCTAGCCATCTCTTTGTGAGAGAGTGCTTCTGATAAACATCCCCCTCCATTCTAATCATCATGTCATTCCCTAGCTTTTAGTGCTCTGTCCGGCCTTCGCTCTATGCCCTGATGTCTCTCACATGAAAGACCTCTTTTGTGATGCAGAATTAAAGTAGCATGAAGATAATACTCCCAATAACACTCAGATACTGCCTATCCAGCCTATCTGATGTGATTGCATGGCCTCAATAGACGCACTGTTGTTTGATTTTTTTTCTCCTGCTCGGAGTTGGGGTGTACAGTTTTTATTGCTGCAGCCTTGCTACTTTCGTTTCAAGGACTAATTATTACTGCCTTTATTTTCTGCTGCTGTACTCTGTGACTTAACAAAGAAACAGAGATAGAAAAGAAATTTATTCAGCCATAGAAGGACATGATCTGATATAAAAGGGTTATAGTGGACATGGAACAATAATTATTGGTCGGTCTAAAATGTTTCTTCTTACTCGTAAATCTGTCGTACTGTAAATAACCTGGTTCAAAGTTGGAGGTTTTGAAATGCAGTTATTTTGAGGGTTAGGGTTAATTTCCAATTAAGTTTAAGTGTACCACTGTTTTGCCACTAAGATTAGATATGTGCTGTGTGTGTATTTGGGATTGACTTTTGTTTCATATGATCCCTCATATTCTGTATGCATGTTGTAACCCAAACTCTACAATTGCTAAACATTCTACTTGAAACTGTTTCCCTAATTTTGACTAATACCCAGTCTAGACTATTCCTTAACATTTTGTTTCACTGTCTGTGTATTTAGGAGGACATGAACCTGAATGAGGAACGCAAAGCCCCTCTGCGTGGAAAGGACTTGAGCACCAAACGCGAGATGGTGGTCCAGTACATCTCAGCCACTGCCAAATCTGTAAGTGAGAGAATAAAACTAACTGTTGTATCTTTACAAACGGTATTGTACTGTACAATTGTCGTTGGTGGATTGAAATATCACAGCACTCCACATGACTCTCCGGAGCGTAACCTGATGCTCTACTTTAATGGCTTGCTTTGTCACCCGTTCTTGCGCACCCTCTCTTCTTTTGCCTTTCTCCACTCTTCATGCCTGAGAACCACATCTTTGATTGCAGTTTTGATTTTTTTTTTTTTCCATTTGTTTACCACCTTGTGCCAAATCTACTGGATTTAAATTGTAGTCACTTACTCACTCATTGCTAGGTAGATGGTCAGTGCTTGTCCAATCATATTCTTGCATGAAAATTGTTGGTTGTCCAGTTGTGTACTTGCATGTGAATTATGCCCAGTGGTGGCGGTGTCTTGCCTCACTATTTGGTTTTCAAGAATAGATAAAGTTCAGTCTTGGTTCAGCTCAAGTGTGAAAGAACATAAATGATTTTAGGCCAGTGACATACTATATTCATCCTATACCTTTGTGCTCTGAATGCTCAGTACAAAACAACTGATAGTAAACAGTCCTGTAAAGTTGTTCTGTTGAGATTAATAATAACATAAATTAGAATTATGTTGCCTGTTTTACATTCTCGTAATTTAGTTTAGAGTTGATTCTTAATAGCAATCAGCAATAAAAACAGTGTTTGTGGAAATCCATAAATGTATGATAAATTCATATATCCTTTTTGGAAGTTTATGCTAACTTTGTGAGGTGAAATTCATATTGCTTCAGAAGAAAAAAAAAAGTGATGTCTATCCCCATTGTTTCCTGAACCTGGGAGCTCTCCCTTGACATCATCATTTATTACCTTCCTCATTGTTATGGTAATTAACTGGCATTATTGATAATGATGATTATCCGAGATGATTGAATTCCTCACAGGGCCCATTATGCTTTGTGAGAACTGATATTTTATTCAATAGAATAACGTAATCCGTGTAGTCAAAGGACAGAGGACAAAATGTGACGTCTGTCAGCACCCTGCTATCACATTTAATAGAACTCAAGGAGGAGGATGGTTGAGTAGTAGTAATGATGTATCAGTGCATACCGTAGCTACCAAATCCCATTCGCAATGAGAGACACTAGACACACAGTTACTCCTTTTATTTTACTGTCTAAGAGCATATTTGGGATTGCTGCAACAATAAATGACATATTGTAATTTGTTTTGGAAAATATATTTTACTCGTGAAATATTAAATAAACTACCTAAATTGTATAAGTTGATCCTGGAGACTTAATGAACCATTTTCAGTTTTTTGGATTTAGTAGATATTTTCTTTTGTTTTAAGGAAAATAAACTGACTGTCTTAAACCAAGTTCATGTTCTGCCTTCCCCATAGGTCCTGACAGAAGAAAAGTATATAAAATGTATTTATAGAAATCTGAGGTACAATGAAGCTCAATCAATCCAGCCTGTAGCTTGTCTGATTGTATAAACTGTCTATGCTCTAAGATGTATTAGATAGTGTGATTTGGATTTCAGCAACTCAGTCACTTATTACTACAGAAGCCAATATTTAGCCTGGAATCATGGCACAAAAGAGTTGGTCAGCAACCACTTTAGAGGTATGATGTGTTTAAAAATGTAGAAACCTAACTCAGTCTTTGTAAGGCAGGATTTATGATTGTTTTGACCTCTTAAGTAACAGTTTGGTTTCTGAACGTCACTTCAGTTTTTGCTCAGTCTTTATGTTTGCATGCATGAGGCCTATACGTATTAAAATGGAGAGTTAGCGTTGCTTGTGGGCGTTGATGAGCATGCATTGAGGACTAAATGAATATTTGTTACGTGGAAAATGTAAATGGTGATGGAGTGTGGTGCATTGTGGACATGTTTGGGTTCCTCTGTCTTCCTCTGGTGCCTTAATGTGACTCAATCTTTTCCTACAAAAGTGGTATTCTGCATTGTGAGGTTGCAGTTTTGGTGCTACAGAATAGCTTCACACATTTCTATTCGATGTCATGTTTGTGTGTGTGTGTCAGTCTAGATGTGTTTAACAAGTTCCAATAGAACATTTGACAAAATAGTGACTTTTCTGACTTATTACTCTTAGACAAGTATACTGTTTGACACTTGTCCTTTACTGCAGCCATTGGAAACAAGTGGGGCATTCAGGGATTTCTCCAGCTCCCATAACAATATCAGTCCTCAAATTTGGCTATTTATATGTGGATAACCCTCTTTCTTTCTTAGCCTATTGCAAATGCAGAGTATGCAGATGCAAAATGCTTGGAAGTCTAAATCAGTAAATATTGGCTGAACAAGAAACATCCCCTAGTAAAGTGTGGCATTTTTCTTGTCTGTCTCTGCAGACCTGCTCAATTGAACATGTGCATGGGAGTTCCACAAAAAGCAATATTTCTTGAATTCAATAGCTTGAGGTGCTTTAGGTTTCCTTCACAAGTTACAACTTTCCTGTGTGCATATTCATCATTCATGCATGTTGCCATACCACATAAACTATGGCATTCTTAAATAGCATTCTGCGTTGAAAAGATAGCTAATATGGGAAAAGACTGATTATTACTTTGTTTACTCTTGTAAAATATGTCTTTCAAAGGAAAGTCAAAGCCCCCCCCCC